>PVKZ01001524.1:301499-375172 GCA_004027375.1 Macroglossus sobrinus | reverse complement strand
CATGTTTGTGGGACAGAAAAGAATGTTCCAGCATTTTTGTTTGTTTGTTTTATTCTGTGTTCTCTAGATTTTCTTAAATGACACACATTTCTTTTATAATCAGGGCAATTTTTTAAGATAATGTCTTCTCTTTTGTACTGCTTGTCCTTCTCCAATCATTCTTGTAACTTATTTTATTTCTAATTATGAAAAAGATAGTTTCTAGTCCCTAAGAGATAGGAGGAAAAATCACAAGGTGAGTTCAATTCCAACAGTTCAGTCAGACTCACTTTTCTAAGTCTTTGTCAGCCAGATTCTTATGCCTGCTGACGATATTTCAAGAGAGCCTCAGGATGTGGAAGAACCTAGTCTTTCTGGGATGGATGCTTCAGAGGGCAGTTTGTTGCCTCTGTGACACCAAGTGAGCATCTAGATGAGGTTCTCTCTTCTCCTGAAGAAACTGCACACAGAGAAACCATTTCACTCAGCCTCCTTTGTTCCTGGGGTGTAGGCCCCATTTCTATATATGTGTTCACAACAGGGTTTGGGGAGGGAATGATAGGGAACACAGTCGAAAATGGACATTAGAACAATTCGCATCCTGAAGGTAAGCTCTTCTCATTCACAGCTCACGTTTTTTTGCTCCCTATCAAAGTGAATCCCAAATATACACAAAGTAGATATACACTTCATACCTTCCACCAGATTATTAATTTTTATAATCCAGAAATTTTTTTTTCAGTCTGAATTTTTCTAGAAGAATATAACAACATGATGGAAAGTTGAAAAACAGGAAAAAAACAGACCACCTTTTGATCCAACAACCTTCATTCATAACAATGTACATAACACATCCTCTCTCTCTCTCTCTGTCTCTCTCTGCATTTGTGATGTAGTGCATGTTTTAAAGTTGCAGAGTGTTCATCTAATTCTTGGCTCTTACTTTTTTCTGCAGCCAGGTTATATTGTGAGTATTTATCCTGTGGCTACACAACCTGCATTAATCGTCACTTTAATGGCTACTTGATACTTCGTAGTGGAAGTGCCACAACAAAATTAATCATTTTCTATGTGTCATTTGGTCCCTGAAACATTTTGCTGTCGTGAATAATCCCATAACAAACTCCTATGATACATTTTTTTTCCTGCTTTTTAATAATTTTCTAGGATAGCTGCCCAGAAATGAGATTATTGGGTCAAAGGAAATGAGCATTATTTTGGCTCCTACACAAGTGTCCGAATAGCCTTCTGGAGGTTTATAGTATTATCTGCTAGCAAGTCCATGATAGGGGTTGGAGAGCCTGTCTCAGCTGTCTCAACAATGATTAACTAAATGGCCAATCCAACAGCTACGCCAGCCTCAAATCTTATACTTTACAGAGTATTTTAGCAGGATGAACTTGTTGTCTCTATAGACAACACCAGAAAAGCAAGTTGTCATCTAAGCCTCTACCTGCATTCTATTTTCCCAGTGCCCCAGGAGGTTGTGGAAGAGACCTCCAGCTCCAAGGAACATAGCATGGAGCCCCCCAAGGAGCCCCAACTGGGGGACCTGACAGTAACAGGGTCCTCCCCAGACTCGCTGAGCCTCTCCTGGACCGTCCCCCAGGGCCACTTCGACTCCTTCACCGTCCAGTACAAGGACGGGGACGGGCGGCCCCAGCTGGTGCGTGTTGGGGGTGAGGAGAGCGAGGTCACCGTGCGGGGCCTGGAGCCGGGCCGCAAGTACAAGATGCACCTGTACGGCCTGCATAGGGGTCGGCGTGTGGGCCCCGTGTCCACCGTGGGCGTGACTGGTGAGTGAGGGTGGCGTGAGTAGTTTCCTTCTGCTCCTCTCTTGCTTTCTCCCTGGATCACATCACTCCTTACATATGGGCCTCCTGATTCTCTCATTTCTTATGTGGTGCTAATGATCCTGCCTTGTCCTTCAACTGAGGAAAGACTGGTGAGACTGTTTTCAAGGTCATGGCCTGGAACCTCTAATTGCTAAATTGTTCTTATGGGGCTCCTCAGGCTCTCTTTTTGGGCCTTTTATTGGCTTGGACATGGCTGTTGAACCAGGTTCTCTGGGTTGAATCCTGCTCTGAATGTACTGATTAGTTGATTATGCTAATATTTCTTACCCTTCATATGCTGCTGATCCCCTCACAATAGCACCTACTTCACATGTTGTGAGGATAAGTTCACTATTTGTGAGTGCTTATACAATGCTTGGGACCCATTAATCACTTACTACTTCATAGCCTGGGGAAAAGCACTCCCCTTCTTGGGCAGGGTCCTGCCATTGACCCCACAAGCTTCCTCTGCTCTGTTCCAGCCTCCCTGTCCACAAAGCCCCAGAGGATACCCCACGTGGAGGAGCTGACTGTGGCAGCTGTGACCTCTAACCCAGTGCACCTCTCATGGACAGTGGCCCAGGGCCCCTTTGACTCCTTCCAGTACAGGGATGCACAGGGGCAGCCCCGCGCATTGCCCATAGGTGGAGACAGTTCTTAATCTTCGGACTCCGGGATGCAAAAAGGCACAGCCCACTCTCTGTGGATGCGAAGCCCCTCAAAGGAGGGCCAGAGGCCACCTTTGCCCCTGGAGCCTTTGACAGGCCTTCGACCCCTTGCGGTTTCAGTTGGAATTTCATTTTTTGAGCTCCCCACTCCAGACCTCAGGGCCTCCAGACCCATTTATTTACTGGGTCCAGTGAAACCCAGTCCTGAGCTTCCCCTTTACCCCTCATTCCCATCCTTCCTACTCCTCCTATGTCCCAAGGGACACTTGCATTCTTCCCTGGCTCTTCTTCTTTTTATCACTACTACTCTGCCTGCCCCTTCCTGATGTGTGACCTGGTCACCCCAGAACCAGTTCCCAGAGCCCTGAGGAAACTCTGTCTGCTTCTATCACCGTTTCTGTCACTCTGCATGTACCTCTCTCTCTTTTCCAGTCCCAGACATAAAACTTTCTCCTCTCCTAGGGGAGCTGACAATGACAGACGTGACCCAGGACTCTATGGGCCTCTTGTGGACGGTCCCCCAGGGCACATTCAACTCCTTTGTGGTTCAGTACAAGGATAGAGCTGGGCAGCCCCAGGTGGTACCTGTGGCCGCAGACATGAGGTCACCATCAGTGGCCTGGAACCCAATAGGAAGTACAAGTTCTTGCTCTATGGGCTGGCAGGCAGGAAGCAGCTGGGCCCCATCTCCACTGAGGGTACCGTGGGTGAGCCCCAGTGCTGCCTCTCACCTTTTCCAGAGCTGCATCTTTCCTGAGCCCAGAGCTGGCCCCGTGGCCTTCTTATGAAGGTTATTCTTCTGCCTTCAGTCTTTGCATGACAATCATAATACCAAAAGCAAACATTTATTGAGTCCCTACTGCATGCCAGCCACTGTCCTGAGTATTATATTTGCATTATTTCCTTCATTCACTGACCGGCAACACAACAAAAAAGAACCCAGACTTCAGAGCCAAGCAGATCGGTGCTCAAATTCCAATTACCAGCTGTGTGGCCATGGACAAGCCCCTTCTTTCCCTTGAACCTCAGTTTCCACATCTCCGTAATGGTTATGAATAGTATCAACTGGCACTCAATAAATGTTCACATCCTTCTCCCTTTGTCCTAACTCTGTGGCTAGAGGTGGAAAGTACGGGAGAGTTTGGCTGGAAGAAGACTGTGGAAAATCTGGTGTCATTGTGCCCATGACTCAGCCCCACAAGAACAGGGCGGAGGTGGGTCACTGACCTTTTACTCCACTCTCAGGACCATGAGTCACCCTGGCCAGACAAGGAAGGGGCACATGGCCAGTTGGGGCCCAGGGCCCTCAGAGGCCAGATTCTCTTCCCTGAGCCCTCATTATAGGGACTGGAAACAGGCTTCTCTTCTAACTCCCATCAGTCATCATTCACCCCTGACAGGTCTCTTTTGTATTCTTTTCTGTCCTTTATTCTTCCAGCTCTGCCCCTGGCTTCTCCCCACACTCCTCCTCACCTAGCTGCCCTGGCCCAGGGGTGTTAGGGCTGGGGAAGTGGAAGGGAAGAGGGCCCAGGCTGATAGAGAGCAAGGGGGAGGTTATGGCCAGGCAATGGCAGCCTGTGAGCTTGACTAGCTGCCCAGCCTGGCTCTTACTATTTGGGGGCATCTCCCTGACAATTCAGATACCCTCTGGAAGCCCTTCTTAGCTCCGGCCACATCCCTGCTCAGAGGACTGGGGTGAGGGAGAAACTGAGGCCCTTCTCAGCACCCCCAGTCAGCACTTCTCATGTGGCCTTTTATGCATTTTCTGCACCTTGGTCACAGCTGGGAGGGAGTGAGGGCAGGAAGGAGTTGGGCAGTGGCCTCTAGAGGAGGAGACCAGGCTACACACCCTCCTTTCTACGAGACAGGACTGGAGCAGACCTATCTCCTCAGGTGACTCTGCTTGAAGTCACACTTCAGCAACACTTTCCCAGACCCTGGAGCCTCCCAGAAGTTGCCAGGCTGAGGTAAAGGCAGCTCGTGATTAAGAGTTTCTTCCTCCACTCTCCCCACAGCTCCCCCAGAAAAGGAGTGGCAGCCTTCATCCCGTCTAGGGGAGCTGACGGTGACAGATGAGACCCCAGACTCCTTGCGCCTCTCATGGACGGTGGCCCAGGGCCCCATTGACTCCTTTGTGATCCAGTACAGGGACACAAATGGACAGCCCCAGGCAATGTCCATGGCTGCAGACCAGCGGGAGGTCACCGTAGAGGGCCTGGAGCCCGGCAGGAAATATAAGTTTCTGCTCTATGGACTCATAGGAGGACAGCGCCTGGGCCCCGTTTCTGCCCTGGGGGTGACAGGTGAGTGAGAGGCTGTCCTGCATGGCCCGAACAAGCTGACCTGAGTAAGTTTCCTCATGCCTTTGGGCCGAAGATGAAGGGACTAGCAGAAGTGAGTGGAGGTACGGGGAGCCCTGCCTAGGGCCCAGGAAGAAGGCACAGTGGGCCAGCTCTGATGGCGATCCAGGGGTCAGACAAAAGCAGGAGCCAGGACAGGCAGCAAGGAGAGGCCCTGGCAGTGGTCCTCCATCTCCCAACCCCAGCCCTGCCGCAGTGCTGCAGGCTACTCCTCATCACCCCACTGGGGCAGCTCTTACATCCCCTCAGGGTGGCCTTGCCCAGATAGGGGTTGACCCCCTCCCGTGGATGAGTCAGGAGCCTTTTCTCAAATGGAAAATCACTGGAAAACAAAACAGCAAGAGCATAGAAACCAAGGGAAGTGGCTACATTGCCAGAACGGGCTCCTCCTCTGGAGGTGCTAACACCCAGCTCACATCATCAGCCCCAAGAGCCCAATTTCCCCCTCCCTCGTCTACCAGCCAATTCCATTCTCAGCTCTTCTCAGAAGGGGGAACCACATGCCCCAACTCAGGGAGTTACTGAGTTAGTCCTGCCTCAGGCCATCAGCACAGGCATCCAGGGGTTGAGGAGGGAGTATGGCCTGTGCAGACATCAAGGGGGATGCAATGAGACACTAGGGTGAAGAAGGGGAAGCAGCACAGAATTCAGGCACTTCAAAGGAGCCCACAAAGGAGTCATAGGGCCACAGTGTTGGCACTTTGGTCCAGGGTGGCAGGAATCGCCACCAAAGCAGGGATGTGGTAGATTCAAGGGAAGGAAGATGCTAGAAGAGCTTCAGTCTCTCTCTTCTCTCCACCTGGCTTTTGTGGCCAGGACCAGTAAAGTCCCCACCTCAGCCTTGGGCCAACCCAAAACCCCCTCTTTGGAGAGTGCAATGGAATGGGGGGAGGCACCCTGCTGCATTCGAGGGCACATGCGCACACATACCTGCTCAGCTTCTCCCCTGCGCTTCTCCCACACAGTCCCAGAAGAGGACACTCCAGCCCCCTGGCACCCTGCCACAGAGGCCCCTGAGGCCCCCGAAGGGCCCCGTCTGGGGGAGCTGGCAGTGACTGACAGAACCCCAGACTCCCTGCGCCTCTCATGGACCGTGGCCCAGGGCCCCTTTGATTCCTTCGTGGTTCAGTACTGGGACACAAATGAGCAGCCCCAGGCCTTGCTCGTGGGTGGGGACCAGAACAAGGTCATCGTGTCAGGCCTGGAGCCCAGCACCCTCTACAAGTTCTTCCTCTATGGCCTCCATGAAGGGAAGCGCCTGGGACCTGTCTCAGCCAAGGGCACCACAGGTACCACCAACCCCTTCATCTTAGCCTCACCTGCCTCTCATCTGGGTCTGGGAAGGGTGAACAGGGTGCCCAGATGTGGTGACCACAATGAAAGAACATGAGGAGTGTACCATAGAGGGAGGAAGAAGTAGATAAGCAGTTCTCGGCTCTACACGTATATGTTCTCACTATGGGTCTTTCTGTGGGTGCCAGCCTGTCAGTTTCATTTTACAGATGACAAAATAGGGGCTTGGGTGGGGTGGCTGAAGGGACCTGCCCTACGTCATCAAGTTGCTTCTGTCTCCAAACCCTTCTCTCCCACCCACTCTGTGCAGGGTCAGCTCCTGCTGGTCAGACCCCAGGGGAGCCAGGGCCCCGCCTGTCTCAGCTGTCTGTGACTGATGTGACCACCAGTTCTCTACGACTCAACTGGGAGGCCCCACCCGGGGCCTTTGACTCCTTCCTGCTCCGCTATGGGGTCCCATCATCAAGCACTTTGGAGCCACATCCCCGGCCCCTGTTGCAGAGGGAGCTGACAGTGCCAGGCACTCGGCACTCAGCCGTGCTCCGGGACCTGCGTCCTGGGACCTTGTACAGCTTTACATTGTATGGTCTGCGTGGGCCCCACAAGGCCGACAGCATCCAGGGCACTGCCCGTACCCTCAGCCCAGGTAAGGCCCCCGACTGAGCACATATTCATGCTACCCCAAAGTGGCAGCATAGGCTGAAAGCTAGTACCTCAGCCAGAGGGGAGGCTGGTAAGTGGTGGAGGGCTTGGGGGAATCTACAGAGCAACTTCCATTTCTGTGTCTGGAGGAAAGGAGTAGTGGCAAACATGTCTGGAGCCAGTGGGACCCCAGGAGAAGGAGGGGTGGGAATCCTGGGACAGGAGCCTCTCTGCCCTAGCCCCTTACCATTATTACTTGGTACACTCCCTTCCTTAGTTCTGGAGAGCCCCCGTGATCTCCAATTCAGCGAAATCGGGGAGACCTCAGCCAAGGTCAGCTGGATGCCCCCACCGTCCAGAGTGGACAGCTTCAAAGTTTCCTACCAGCTGGCGGATGGAGGTGACACCTTTTTGCCCATGACCTCATTGGCTCTCATTTCTCCTGAGCCCTCCACTCTGCCTGTCCTGAAGCTCCTCCTGGCTTCCCTGGGCAACCTCCCAAGCCCATCGTGTTTTCAGGGGAGCCACAGAGCGTGCAGGTAGACGGCCGAACCCGGACCCAGAAACTCAAGGGGCTGATCCCAGGTGCTCACTATGAGGTGACCGTGGTCTCTGTCCGAGGCTTTGAGGAGAGTGAGCCTCTCACAGGCTTCCTCACCACAGGTTAGATGAACTGGGACCCGGGCAGGGTATGGGTGGGAGCTGACAGTGAATGGAGAGGGGATGGGGATATTGGAGGTTCCAGTTGCAGACAAGAAGCCCAGCAGAATTTGGGAAGGTGAGGGCTGAGGAGAGCAGTAAGGAACAGCTCTGAATCCCCTCCCTTCTCCCAGTTCCTGATGGCCCCACCCAACTGCGTGCACTGAACTTGACGGAGGGAACGGCCTTGCTGCACTGGAAGCCCCCTCAGGCTCCCGTTGACACATATGATGTCAAGGTCACAGCCCCAGGGGGTGAGTGAGCAGGGCTGAGGCCTCTGGATGGGACTAGTTCAGGGTGGAGAGAGCAGAGGGCAGGCTGAGCTCCCACAGGGCAGGGAGGTGGCAGATGCTGATGCCCGACTCCCACTCCTAGCCCCGCTTCTACAGGCCTCAGCCCCAGGCAGTGCTGTGGACTACCCCCTGCATGACCTCGTGCTCCACACCAACTACACAGCGACCGTGCATGGCCTTCGGGGCCCCAACGTCACCTCTCCGGCCAGCATCACCTTTATCACAGGTACCTCCTGAGCTGTGTGGGACAGGGGTGGGGAAGTACGAGGGAGCCAAGAAGGGCCTCATCTCCATTTTCTCTTCCACCTTCCCCTCCCAGGGTTGGAAGGACCCCGAGACTTGGAGGCCAAGGAAGTGACGCCCCGCACAGCCCAGCTCACTTGGACTGAGCCCGAAGTTCCTCCAACTGGCTACCTGCTCACCTACGACACCCCTGGTGGACAGACCCAGGTGCCCACACTCCTGCCCCGCTGACTGACCCCTTTCCTTGGGTTCCATTCCAGAGACTGTCTCTGCCTCTGCCTCTCCTGGTAGGGCTCAACCTCCCTCTCCCCTGACCTGCCCCTTCTCTGTCCCACAGGAGATCCTGCTCCCAGGAGGGGTCACCTCTTACCAGCTCCTGGGCCTCTTTCCCTCCACTACCTACAGAGCATGGCTCCGGGCCATGTGGGGCGAGAGCTTCACACCACCCATGTCCACCTTCTTCACCACTGGTACTTGGGTGCTGGGACCTGAGGTTGGGGGCTGAGTGGGCAACAGGGATCTAGGGTGTGGAAAAAGGACTGGCCCCTCTCTCTCCTCTCCCCAGGTGGGCTGCGGATCCCCTTCCCCCGGGACTGTGGGGAGGAGATGCAGAATGGAGCCAGCCATTCGCGGACCACCACCATCTTCCTCAATGGCAACCGCGAGCGGCCCCTGAACGTGTTTTGTGACATGGAGACAGATGGGGGTGGCTGGCTGGTGGGTGGCAGCCAGAAGCCAGGCATCTGCACAGGGCCGGGGCTGGTATTCCAGGAGCCATAGGCTAATGGTGCCCCCACCTGTTTCCCAGGTGTTCCAGCGCCGCATGGATGGACACACGGACTTCTGGAGGGACTGGGAGGACTATGCTCACGGTTTTGGGAACATCTCTGGGGAATTCTGGCTGGGTCAGTGCCTCAGGGAGTGGGGGACCAGGGAAGGCATGGGAGCCCTCTGGACACCAGGACCCTGATGAGAACACGCTTCCCACCCCCAGGCAACGAGGCCCTGCACAGCCTGACAAAAACCGGCGACTACTCCATGCGTGTGGACCTGCGGGCTGGGGATGAGGCGGTGTTTGCCCAATATGACTCTTTCAGAGTAGACTCGGCTGCTGACTACTACCGCCTCCACCTGGAGGGCTACCATGGCACCGCAGGTGAGGGCTGGGCCTGGGGGTTCGGAGGGTGAGGGAGGAGAGGATCTCACTTATTCTGTTCCTGCCAGGGGATTCCATGAGCTACCACAGCGGCAGTGTCTTCTCTGCCCGCGATCGAGACCCCAACAATTTGCTCATCTCCTGCGCCGTCTCCTACCGAGGCGCCTGGTGGTACAGGAACTGCCACTACGCCAACCTCAATGGGCTCTATGGGAGCACAGTGGACCACCAGGTGAGGGGCCTGGAGGCAGCACGGAGCTGGGGGTGGTCAGGGCTTGGCCTGCCTGATGTGACATACAGTATGACAGAAAAAATTACTGAGCTGCTTGGTGCCTCAGAGCCTTCATCTGTGAAATGGGACAATAATGCCATCTCACCAAGGTGTCTTGAGGAGGAGGTGATTTATTAGATGGAAAGGGCCACCTTAGGAGTAAGCCTCAGTCCTTTGCAACTGAGGGTTATGAAGGCAGCAGGGAAGAAAGAAGGTTGATTGATTTCTGGGAACCATCTCCCCAAAGGGGCAGGGGTAGGAGCAGCCGGGCTATCTGCTTTGATTTTCTCTCTACAACTTCTTCCCAGGGAGTGAGCTGGTACCACTGGAAGGGCTTCGAGTTCTCCGTGCCCTTCACGGAAATGAAGCTGAGACCCAGAAGCTACCGGGCCCCCAGCTGGGGACACTGAGCCTAGGCTCACCTCTCCTGCCCAAGTATGACTGCCGAGCACTGAGGGGCCGCGAGGAGAGAAGGGCCAGGGGCCACCTTCACCACCCAGCCACCAGAGGAAGCCTTCTCCACCCCATGATCTCACAGCACTATGTTTACAGGGGGGAGGGAAGGGGTTTGTACAGGAGCAATAAAAGGAGAAACTGAGGCACGAGACCAGCATGCATTTTGCCTGTCACTGGCACTCGCCCAATCCTGGGGGCGCTGGCCCCCGGGGCTGCAGCCGCACCTGGAAAGGCGGCACAGTGAGGTTGATACCGCAGTGGGGGTGGGGCTGCAGGGAGGGCAGGGCACCCACTGGTGGCAGCAGCGTGAAGGCCTGCAGCAGACGCGCCAGCACCACCAAGAGCTCGAGGCGTGCCAGTGGCTCGCCCAGGCACACACGTGCCCCGCAGCCAAAGGCCAGTGCACTGGGGCTTGCACCAGGGGCCAGAAAGCGGTCTGCAGGAGAAGGACAGGCCCAGGGTCAGCAGCGGCCGGGACACACAGCCTGTGCTGCTCCCACCCACGGGCACCCAGCCCCACCACGCACCAGGCCAGAACTCGTGTGGCCGCTCCCAGACTGTCTCGTCCAGGTGGGCGCCTTGGAGGTTGGGGATGACAACAGTGCCCTCAGGGATGTCATAGCCGAAGATACTGAAGGCAGGGTAGGATTAGAGGCCTACCGGGAGCCAGCTTGCGGCCCCACTCACCCAGACCTCTGGGAGTCACCTGCTAGGCCGGGTAGTGCGGTGCGGCAGGGCCAGGGGCACGACTGGCCGCAGGCGCAGCACTTCCGCAATGGTGGCGTTGAGCAAGGGCAGCCGTGAGCGGTCCTTGTATGGGACTCTGGAGCCCCCAGCCCTGGGGCCCAGCTCGCGATCCAACTCCTCTTGTAATCGCTGCTGAAACTGGGAAATGGGAGTGAGCCTGGAGTTGGGGGCCTTGCCACTAGCTGCTAGCTGACCCACAGCAGCCCAGCCTCCCAGCCTCCAACCACTCCCTGGAGCAACCCAGGATTGGGAGAAGCCCCACCCACATCCCTGGGGGAACAGCCTGCCTCAGGGTGGAGTGACAGGCTGCCCCCAGGGCTCACACCTCAGGGTGGTGAAGCAAGAACACCACAGCCCAGGAGAGGGTGGTTGAAGTAGTCTCAGTGCCACCGATAAAAAGGTCCACCACAGACATGTGCACATGTCCTTCAAGGAGATGTCCAGGGCCTTCTTCCTCTCTCGGCTTCCCCAACCCCTGGAGCATGTAGTCCATCATGTCCCTCCACTGGCCTGCCACCATGCTCTCCTGGAGAGAGGAGGGGCACCAGATTGAGTGCCTGGCGCAAGGAGAGGGGCCTGGGGGTGGCAATAGGCCCAAGACAAGTGAAATGCCGAAGAAATTGCCTGGCTCCAGGCAGTAGCCTCACTGGCTGTGGGGTGAGGGGCCTGGTTCGTGCATGGTGCCCACCTTGTGCTGCCTCAGCTGCTTCTCTACAATGTGATCTCTGTTCTCCACGGCCTGCTTCAGCCTCCAGAGGCCTGGGTTGGGGAAGAACTGGGGCAAGGAGCAAGAGAGTGTAGCAGCTGGGAAGGAAGCCTGTCCCCGACCCCCGCCTCTTCTCCCAGGAGCCAGGAGTATCTAGGCTCTACCTCCTCACCCTGAGAAAGGGAATGATGTGCAAAATTTGGATGGACCAGTGGTCCCAGGTTTTCATCAAGTCCTGGACACAATCGTGAAAAGCACGTACTAAGGTATCCTCCTGCCGGAGGAGGGAATCCATTAAGTTCAGGATAAGGAGAGGGTCAGGGAGGGGCTGAGGGGTAGGCCCAAGCCTATGTGAGGGCAAGAGAGCCTTGACCTTGTCTCCAAAGGTGAGGTAGCAGATGATGCTGCAGGTGAGGAAGGAGAATTCCTTCTGGATGGCCACAGGGGCACCAGCCTGGGCTCTCATGCGCTGTAGAGAAAGAGCATGAACTAAATAGGCCAGGGCTACTGGGAGAGCTGAAGCTGACCTGGGGTGATGGTAGGAGTCCAGCCTCACCTCACAGAACTCCTGGACCAGCTGCTCCACCAGAGGCTCCATGGAGCTACGCATGCCCAGTAGCAAGGCGGAGCGGGTGAGTCTCTTGTGGGCCTTCCAGAGCAGGGAGTAATCCCCAAGTGAGAGGTCCTGGTTGTGCCGGGACACCAGCTTGTCTATGAGTAGGGGCTGGAGGTCAAACTGACCAAGGGAGCCATGGCCTGATCTTCCCTGCCTCCCTCCACCCCAGCTTCTCCCCACCCCTTACAGGATGGTGACTGGGGTCTGCCAGCAAAGTCCACCCACTTCCTGATCATGGCCTCCTCAATTGTCCTCTTAGAGTTCAGCACCACCACATCTGCGGGAGAACCAAAGCAGGATGTCAGCAGGGAGAGCACCCCACTTCCCCACTGTGGTGGGGCCAAGCACGGAACAGGTGCTCACCTTGCAGCCCAAGGCGGAGCCTGTAGATGGGCCCGAGTTTCTGAGCCAGGCCAAGCAAATAGATGGGTAGATTGGGCTGCAGCAGGTGCAGAAAGCCAGGAACAAGAGGTGGGAGGTGGAGGCTCCTGAGCTTCCACTGGTCCCATAGCAGGCGGGCACCAGCCAGCAAGGTCAGCAACAGCAGCCCGAGGAGCAGCATGGCAGGAAACACATGCAAAGGCTCTGGCCTGGCCACTTATAGCACTTGAGGCCCCACCATCCATCTTACTTCTCGGGCTGTACTGGGACTTCCATTGATTCCTTCTCTCAGGTCCCTGCCCACTATCCCGCCCACAAGAACAGCACATTCTTGGAATAGCACCAGGTTCGTTGGCCTTGGGGAGTCCATATTTCAAAGACGAGGCCTTTCTTCTTTCATCCAACAAGAAGAAAGGAAGGAAAGCTCAACCCTGACCTTTCTCCCACAGCTAGCATCAGCTTTCTGGCCCCACATCAATCATGCAGGAAAATGTGTCCACTCTCTGGCCTGAGCCCTCCCCGATTACCACCCACCTCGGACCAGCTTACTGCTGTATAACTTGTCTCAGAGAAAATGGCAGTCCCTGCCTCGTGTGCCCTCCAGGATCATCTGAAGAACAAAATGAGATAAAAGTGATCTGTGCGTTGTTCTTTTAACTCGTAGATGGGTGACCACATTGCCTGGTTTTCCTGGGTTATCCCACTTTATACCTATAGTCCCGTGTAATTATTATCAGTGCCCCATTTCACTCTCAAAAGTTGAAGATGAAGAATTACATGGTCCCCATTTTGGAGCTCTTACCGTGTACATGATACTTATTGGTTGCAAGGAAAAGAGACCAACTTGAGGGGCTTGAGATAAAAATAAGAATTTTTACACAAATAAAAGAGTGTCTCACAGAACCTGAGAGCAGGAGAGGGGCCTGGGGGTGGCAATAGGCCCAAGACCAGTGGGATGCCAAAGAAATTGCCTAGCTTTGGAAGGCAAAGGACAGAGTGGGAAAAGTCCTAGAGAGGGGTTGTTTTCTCACTCTTTGTCCTCTGCAGTCTAGTGGTTTGTCTTTCCAGGTATAGGCAGAACAGGACTGCCTTTGGGGTCAGAGTTTACAGAGTACAGAGTATACAGGACCAACCCAAGAACTAGTGGGGTTTCCTGGCACAACTGAACTCGCCACCTTATTCACGGCCCCTAGGAAGGAACTCAGTAGTCAAAGCTGGGGTCAGGGGTCTAACCCTATACTTGGAGCTGTAGCCATAAGTGGTGGAATCCCACCAGACCAGGTAGGACTATCAGGGACCACTTTTATTGGTGAAGTGGCAGTTGGGGATCTTAGGGGAGGGGCTTGGGGAGAGGTCATATCAAAAGGAGTAGCAGGGCTCAGTGAGAGGTGAGGGCCTTCTAGGGGTTGAGGGCTTGGAGGACACATGAGGCTCATGTCATTCCCTAATTTTCCACCCCTGGCTCTGTGGGTGGAAGAAGAGGGTCCTTCTCCCCTCAGAGCTTTTCCTTAGTTCGCAGGCTGGAGAGCCTGATTTGAGATCCCAGCTGTGCTACCCACTGCTTAGAGTTAACTGCGGGGATCCTAGTGGAAGAGCTCGGGCTCTGCCTGGATCCATGCCCAGGACTAGGAGAGAGAACACAGACTGGGGTTTCTGGGGTTGGGCAGCGACAGCTGCCACCTTCCTCAGAGATGACCTGACAGACCTAGACCATCTCTTGCCACAACTACAGCTGAATCTCTGGATCTCATAAATGGGCTTATGCCACCAGCACACTAACAGGCTTTGGGAAGCGAGATTAAACAAGCACAGAGGCACGTAAACCACAGCCCTAGGAAGCCTCTGAACACTGGGGAAGGTCAGAATTTCTCAAAGTTGCATGGAATAGGAGGGGACTCCTTCAATAGGAGAGTGACCCGGGAAGTGGAATGCTTGTGAACGTCCCTCCATAAATTGACTATAGCCCCATCTCTTCTACTGCCCCACTCCAACAAATCCAAATTCCAGACCTGATAAGCCACGTGCAGTGCTCCCAAGTGTGCCCTATCCTGCCCTGGTCTTGGGCCTTTCACATTCTCTTCTTCTGCCTCAAATGCCTACATCTATTCCTACTCTCTTTGCCTGATTCCTCAGCCTTCAGAACCCAACTTAGATGTCACCTCCTCCAGGAAGCCCTCTCTCTCCACTTCTCACATTCCCCAGATTGGGTCAGATGCCCCAACTATGAATCTCACAAGACCACACAGTTCCCCAGCACCACTCCTTTCACAGAAGATAGGGACCTGGCATATAGGGCATGGAGTGAAAGTTCCACAAATTTCTGTTGGATGATTGAATGGCAGGCTTCTGGACTATCTCAGCAAATTTCTCTAGATGGATTTTTAGGTCAGCCCTGAAGACCCAAGGGGTGCCACTAAATGGTGGGGAGTTAGTCAGGCAGGTGGAGAAGGTTGACCCTAGTAGAACACAGTTTCTTCAGAGTATTAACGAATATACCAAAGGCAGCCTTCAGCTCGTTTAAAATCAGTGCCTGGAAGAAGATATCATCAGATGTGAGGATTATGCAACTCTAGGACTATTACCTAATACCATTGATCACAAGATCCAATGTCAACAGGCTTTCAACAGACTGGGTCTCAGCTCAAAGCAACAGACTCCAGAACTGGCAACTGTACCAGGACAGAGTGGGAGGCGTGTCACTCATAAGGCAGAAGAACTGAGATGTGAGCTGACCACAGCTCTGCCTGAGGCCACAGTGATGGGCTATATCGGGGCAGTGCGGTGCCCTGTAGGCACAAAGGTGTTGATGCTGGATCCTTAGGGTGCAGCCTGATGGGTCACAAGTCTACTCTAGGTAGTCCTATGCTGGCTTGGGGTTCCCAGTGAGTCATCTGGGAAGGGTGAGGCAGAGCTGAACACCCCAAGGGTCATTCAGGCTCTAAGAACCTAAGATTATGCAAACCCTGGCCTGGACCCCCCAGAACCTGGAATGCACATAGGGACATTGTTTTCGATCCTAGAGACACACACTGACACTTTGCTGCCAAAGGCTTTTATTGAACCCCTGACCCTGCCCTGTGGCTACTTTCAGAAGACCGGGCACAGCAACAATTCAAGCATTATCACCTTTCCCAGGCTCAGGCTCCTCCTGGGGGAGGTGGGAAACAGCCCTTACACCTGGCACCCCTGAGTGCTATACTCTTGAAGGAAGTCACGGAGCTGGGCACAGGCTGCCCGCTGGCGGGTGCTCCGGCACAGGCGTTCGGAGGGCATCTCCTCGATCCAGCTGTTTGAGTCCAGCAGGTACTGGGGGCTGCAGGGGCAAAGAGCAGTCAGCAGGGGTCAGGAGGCTGGGCACACTGGAAAGGAGAACACGAGGCGCCTGCCTTCTGAGAGAGAGGTGCCTAGGCCCTGGGGATCCATTTCTTCATGAGGTGTGAGAAGAGCAAGAAACCCAGGGGCCCAGAGAACTTACTGTCCCTTGAGGTCATGGGTGGCCCCATCCAGACCCATGATCAAGTATTCTTTCCCAGGTTCCAAGCGAAGGCGGCAAGAAGCTCGAACAAGGAAATTTCGGGTCTGACCAGCAGTGGCCTGAGCATCCTTGGCTGAGGGGAGAACGTGCACAAGAGTTGTCAGAGGAAAAAGAAGGTGCAGGGTGAGCATGGGGTGAGGGGCTTTGCAGAAACCCTCTCATGTAATCCTGCCACTCCCAATAGGGAGGTGCAACTGCTTTCCTACTAGACAAGCCCAGGGCTTCTAAGAGGCCAAGGGGATCTAAGTTCTTCTGAATGTTTACTATTCTAGGCAGACAGGCCCCAAACTCAGACCTCAGCTCCCCTCTATCCCCCCAGCCCTGCCCACCCAGCCACCCGTTCCCTTCTTACAGAAGTGCAGGACTTGGGTGATACTGGTCTCAAAGAGGCGAAAAGCAGCTCTGGCATCTTCTCGGAGAACCTTAACCTGGAAGCCTATGAGGGAGTTTAGGAGAAAGAAGAGAAGGTGAGTTACCCTGAGGCTGAGGGCTGCAAGTTGGTGTCAGAGCAAAGAGGCTGCCTGTGGGCCTGTGAGAGGAGCAGGCACGGCCAGAGACCCTGAGGGCGGGTCAGATACAGGGCTGAGCGGGAAGACTGACCGTACTCCACACGGGGATAGTAGCAGGCAAACTTCATCCTGTAACCATCCTCCTCCAGCAGCCCCCGCTCCAGGGCACGGCGCTGTCGAGGGCACTTCCCTGAAGTCAAGAGCCCAGGTGAGACAAGTAGGCCCCAGCCAAGCCACCTTCCCAGCCCTGCCCCCAGGCCCTAGGGTCTCACCCTCAGCACACTGGCAGACGTCAGCAGAGCACAAGGTGGACAAGAGTTTGCTCTTAGTCGGTGCCCCATAAAACACGGAACACTTGTGCTCTGAAGAAAACCAGAGACGGGAGTTACAGTATGTCCCCCTCTTTGCCTCCCAGTCCTATGGAGCCACAGGACTCCCCTGCTACCTTCTACTGCCCCAATTCCTGATGTCCCACATGGGGACACCTATCACAAACCTCTTGAGTGTCCCTAAGTAAAGTGCTCACCGGGGTTGTAGTAGTCATACAGGGCCGCGCTGGCCGGCTGCACCAGTCCCACGGCTACCTCCTGCACAGCTCCAAAGCCCACGCACTCTCGAGAGGTGGGGACCTGGTGTGAGGGTGAGGGGAAAGTCAGGGTCCCCCTGCAGGTCGCTGTGTTGCATTTCCTTGGCCTGTCTCTCATTCCCACTGTTCTCATTTTCTATGTCCTTCACATTTTGTTACCTTCCGGCCACCAGAACTCTCAAACTGCTCCCAAGGTCTCTGCTGACCTCAGTGCCCAGATGATGACTTCATCCCAGTATCCCATCACTGGGGCCCTCCACAGAGTCTCACATCATGAACACATTCTCCATGAAACTCTCCCTTCGCACGGGGTTAGCTTCTGGGCCATCTCCTGCTGACTGCCCTGGTTGTTTCTGATGTCCCCTGTCTTCCTCCCCAGAAGTCCAGTCCCACTCCTTAGCTCTTCCTTCCTCTGCATTCCCTTAGGAAGGTCTCTACCATTCCCTGGCTTTCATCGAACCCTTTCAGGCTAATGAGTCCCAAACCAAACTTTCGGCCTTAATCCTGCATTAGGATTTTTGCAGGATGTATAAATTCTCCCAATGCACTCTGCCTGCACCCCAAACCCTGTCACCCTCCTGACGACCTGACTTCATCACTAATACAACTGGGGCCTCTCTTCTCTGCCACAACCTAATGGCAGGTGCTATCACTCCACCCATTCTCTGTGACTCTGTCTCTCAAGTCCAGGCCCCAAGCCCTTTCCCCATGCCCCAGCTGGTCCAGTCCAGCATGATACCCTGCCAGTTTCCCTCCCAAGCTGGGCTTCTGCATTGTCAGCTCCCTGCCCAGAAATCTTCCTGGCTCCTCATTTTCCACTGTGTTTCACCAGACTCCCCTGCCTAGCTTCTCAGGCTACTAGGGTCTGCTTCCTTTGCCTGCCCTAGGCAGGGGAAGGGGGCCTTCCTGACCCACAAACACCTGGCTAATGGTGTTACTGTTAACACACCTTTTTCACATTTTCTCCAAGAGGTTATATAGCAAATGTTCAAATAAACTTTTGAGGGCCATCAGTGGGTTGATGATTCTTTGTTTTAGTCAAATAAGGCCATGAAAAGACAAAAATAAAAATAAAAACTCACCTATGACCAACATCACTTAATAAAAAACCCTACACTTTAATATCAAAACAAAAAAAACTAGAAAGGTTAATTAAAAAAAAACAAAAACAAACCCTCAAGTTGAATGAATTTGGTTTTATGAAAGGCTTACTCTTAAGCCCTCCCCTGCTGACTGGCACCAGCCCACAAACCACATAAGGGGTTCAGCCCTGCCAGCATGGCCTCCCTGGCTGTCCCCCCATAATTGGGCACTGACTCAGTCTTGTCTTGCCTCCTTGCTCACATTACAGGTTCTCTCTGGGAGCACTAGCCACTGATACAGTATCCCCTGGAAAACTTCATAATAACCTGCTCAGTAACCCAGTATCATCCATGCCCTCCCGAGTCACCTCCCCTGCTCACCGAGTCAAAGTACAGCAGGACGTGAGGCCCCTCGGTCTCAAAGTGACTGACATAACGGTCGGAGAGGGAGGTCAGCTGTGAAGAAAGGGAGATGGTCACAGGAAGATGGCCTTGGCCCCTACACACAACAGGGCTCAGCAGCTGGAGGTGCCGCAGGATGTAACAGGGGTCCTGAGAGCACAAGGGGTCCCTCTGGATAGCTACCACACCTTCTCCAAGTCAGCCTGCAAGGCGTGGAATCCGCTCAGGAGGGTGATGTCTGCAATGGCCATGCCCGACAGCTCCACCTTGCCATTCCGCCTACAGAGACATGCCTTGTTGTCCGGGTCCCTCTCACCTGTGCCAACAGGCAGATCCCAGCCCCAGCCTCGGTCCTTCCTCCTCTCTCCAAGCCCAGCTGTGCCCCAGGCTCACCAGATGCACACGGTGTACTGTACTCTGGATTCCTGCTCATCGGCCACCTTGGGCGCCTCCCTTCTACGGCGGCTCCTTCGCCCCTCAAACAGCTGCAGGGGTGTCACAGGCTGGGAAAGGGACCCCGGGTCATCTCCGGCTAAATTCTCACGCTCGTAGTCCTCGTAGTCCTCATAGTCTTCGTTTGCTTCCACTGCATGGGGATGGCATTGTGACTCGGCCCCTGGTACCAGTCCCTGGAGGGCCCTATGGTCTCTGACCCTAACACTCACTTGTGTACTCAACGTGGCCCATGACTGTCACCTCGATCTGAAGATCCTGGCAGGTCGTGTTCTTCATGTCCAGGACATTGTAGATACGAAGGACCTAGCTCAGCAAGGGGTATGGAGAGAACAGGGGACATTAGGGGCCACAGACCTCTCTAGGGCCACACCTAAGGGCTAAGGAATATGAGGGTTTTGGCACTTTCCCATCCCCCTTCCTGACCAGTCCATCAACATGAATGGCCCAGGTGTTGGGTTAGACAGTGAGACGGGGCAGACAGTGTCTGCCCTCAGGAGCCAGCACTCTACCCAGTGCACAGAGAAGGACACAATGGAAAGTCAAAGAAAGGCTTCTGGCTGAGGCTTGAAGGAGGAGAATGAGTTTGCCACAGGGGGCAAGAAACAGGGGAAGGACATCCAAGACAAAGAGATCTATGCAGATGAGTAAATCTGTCTGGCAAAGGAGGTGGGCCCAGTATGAACGTGAAAGAATCTGAAAGCTAATCTAACTAGTGTTCTCAGAAGGTCAGTTTCACTGCACTATGGACAGTGGATCAGCAAGGTAAGACGTGGTAACAGGGAGTTCCTAGACTGTGTTAGCCAAGAGTCCAGGAAATAAGTGACAAGAGCCCTGGGCATCAGGGGGACAGACGAGGAGTTATTAGGGCCATAAGAAGGGCTCAGGAGGGGGCACTAAGATGACCTCTCTCTAGAGTAGCAGATGGGCTGAGGGGAAGGGGCTCTAGCAGCCAGATAAGGGGACACAGGAGGGAGAAGGAACATTTGGGGCCTGCAGCTAAGGAACATTTGGGGCCTGCGGCTCAGGAGAGGCCTGGGTTGAGGCCCTGGGTACATGAGCCATCAGCATTGAAGGAATAAAGGAGATGACAGGTGCCCAGAGAGGGTGGAAAGCAGAGTGAAGGGAGAACGGCCAGGATGGAGCACGGGGAACGCTGACCCTGGGATGCTTTTCTCCTTCTGACCATGAGCTCCACCCACACCTCCCATTCAAGACCCTGGCTCCTCCCCACTGGATACAGGTGTCCAGTGCTGCTGGCTCTTACCTTCAAGGTTCCTTTGCTGTTTCCTCCCACCTTCACATTAATCTTGCTGCCCAAGGAGAACTTTTAGAACAGAAAAGGGAAAGAGATGTCAGACGAGCAAAGAAGGGCATGCTGTTTGTTGTTCCAACTTACCTTCTCCCTAAAAACAAACTCTCCTGCTCTCCCCACCTCACAGTTTCACAAATTTACATCTCACTTCAGCCCCTTAAAACCCTTTTGGGTAGACTCTGCATATATTATTTTCAGATGAGAAAAATGAAGTTCAGAGGTTAGGTGACTTCCTCCAGGTCACAACCAGTAAGTCTTTCTGCAAGGATATCAGGAAGAGGTACTGGGAATTCTGCAGGGGTGGGAGGGCTGGGGGATTCCGGCCTGGCCGCAATAAGCCTAGGTGTTATGGCAACCCAGGTGAGAGTGGTTCACCTGCAGCTCTTCCTCCAGCCCCTGAATTTGGTGGTTGTTCAGCTGCAGCACGTGGGACTTGACCCCACTGCGGCCTGTGTAGTTGAAGGTCACATTGAGCTCCTTCTCCTCAGTGGTGTGGGAAGCGATCCAGTATGCAGACAGGGCATCCAGGGTGATCACTGTGTCCTGGGGAGGTTGAACCAGGACTCAGGCACTTGGTCTCAGGGCCACCCACCCCCCAGGGCCCCAGAGCAGCCCCTACCTGGGTGCTACGAAATCCCCCTTGGAAGCTGCCCTGGTGGGTGAGCCAGGCCGCAGCCTGGTCAGCCATCTCTGCCTTGCCCTCCCGAAGCAACAGGTGCAGCAGGCCATAGGCTGTGGTTTCAATCCACAGGGCCGGAGCCTGAGGCACAGGGTCTGCTGGGCTGCGAGGAGCCAGGGTGGGCGACACAACATTGCTCTGAGAACTGATGACTGAGCCCCAGTACAGATTATCTGGAAGTGAAAGGAGACCCACCAGTGAACGATGTCAGATCCTGTTCACCTAGCCCCTTGACGCTCCCATTTGGCTCTCTTGACTCTGCCCCAGTCATACCTGCTGATGGGTCTCTTTTTACTCCTTTGGGCACACTCAGGGGTCCCAACGTTCCCCAAGCCCCAGGCTCAATGCCAGGAACCCCTCAACTCTCACCACCTGTCTCTTGGGCCATGGCCATGAGGTTGTTGTGGGCAACATTCTGCAGGTCCTCAGGGGCTTTGGTCAGTGTCAGTGCATAGGCCGTGATGGCGGCTGCATGGGCACCCAGAAGCCCAGCACTTGCTTTTGTCCCCAAGAATGAGTTAGCATTTGAGATGGAAGTTTCCTAGAGGAAAATGGAGAAGACCTGGTAGCAGGACACCTGGGTTCCTGAGGAGAAAGGGGGAGACCTGGGTGCTAGAGAAGGGCAGACACGCAGGCACACTTACCACTCTCTGCTTCAGCTGCTCTGCATTCTTGTCCTGGAAGATGGCCAGCCCATGATGAAGGGCAATGACCACAAAGGCTGTCAGTGCCACCGTCTCATCATTTCCTACCAAGCCCCCCTGATTGGTGGAGGGAGAAAAGATGTCAGCCAGGATGGAGAAGGGGCAGGGAGAGTTCCCACCAATGCTCCTTGGACCAGCTTCACGGCCCCATACCTGCATGCCCCTGTGTATAACTGGACAGGGGTCCTCAAATGAACCGTCAGACTGCTGCTGGGTTAGCAGCCACCTGGTTGACTCCTGCAGCTTTTCAGGTGAGCTACCCACCTGTTCTTGGGCCAAACTCAGTACCTTCAGCACAAAGGCTGTAAGCCTAGAGCATGGGAAGGGACAAATGGGGATAGGGACTGGTCCCGATAAGGCACACAGCCCCACTTCCCCAGGCACCTGGCTAGTCACCCTCCCATCATACTTGGCTCTGCCCCCAGCAGCCCTGGCAACTCTCAGAGACCCAGAACCACTCTCCCAACCTCACCAGGTGCTGCTGTCTCGATGTAACCATGCCCCATAGGAACCATCTGTTTTCCGAAACTGCTGGATCCGCATGTAGCCTTGGAGAAGAAAGGCGGCTGCTGAGGTGACACTCACTCTTCCTTTATTTGTGCCTGAGGCCGTACTCTCATTCCTATCGGATTCTCTCCTCTTCCCCCACTAGCCACCTTGGCGGACCATCTTCTATTAATTGCCCTCTCCCGGCCCCCACTCCTGCTTGCCCCTGCACCCAGAACCTTTCTGGATCAGATCCACAGCATGGTCCTTGGTCTCTGGGGGAAGTTTGCTCCACTGCTCTGTCTTGTCCAGGTAGCGGGAAGCAGCCAGTGTTGGAGCCAAGAGGACCATAGTCTGTTCTCCACAGCCCTGTGGAAGCCTCAGGAGTGAGGCTAGGCCTCCTGGTGACAAGGCCCCCTCAGGGCCCAAAGTGTCCAGTGGATCTGAGGCTATAGGGGAAGGAGAGGGTTAAAGATAGCAAGCAGGTCTGGGGACCTTTGGTCAGAGAGTCATGGGGCCATGGGATCAAACAGGGGTCCACAGATTTCACATGAATCTGAGTGTGGCCACTGGAAAGGGTCTGGAGGGCACTCCCACCTGTGACCCTGACATAGGTGCTAAACTCTCCATCAGGGAGAATATTGGGATCAGAGTTGCCAGGAATTTCCAAGGTCCGGCCTCGGTGGTCTGGGGAGACGAGAGAAGTTGTCAGTCTATCCTAATGTCCACATCTCCTGCCACTTACAACCCCCTTGGGATACGGATGGTGGGGGGCAGGGAGTCACTCACCCAGAGGGTTAAGTTCATAGACTATCTCCTCTGTGTGGATGGCCCCTTCCTTCTGTCTCAGGGGAAACAGAGCTATGAGAGATCACATGGGACGGAAGCTGCCCTGCCCCTCCCAGTGCAGACTCCCCAGGACTTGGAGTTTGCACTTCAGAGACAGAGTTAGACCAGGACTGTAGAAGACATAAACTGACCGAGGCATTGGGTTTGGGTGTCGGGCCTCTGGCCTGGCCAGTAGAGAGGGAGCCGAGGGTTAGGGGTGATTCTTGGAGCCTGGGGACCTGGATTCAGGGGTGCTCCATTCACCTGAATTTGTAGAACCTTAGACACTGCATCTCCTACAGGGAACTCTGAGGACCCTCGAGCCACCACCTTCAAGGACACAGCGGCGGCCGTCGTGGGCACCACAGAGAAGCCAACGGGCCGGGCAGAGCCAGCAGGCACCAACACCTGCTGAGCCAGCCCTCCGCCCCCAGCCATGCACAGCCCCTCCACTGGGGACACATGGACGCTTACCTATGGGCAGGAAAATGGTGATGGTCAGAGCCCTGACCTACTTAGGCTCTCCGCACCTCACCTGCCTCAGTTCCACCCACGCCCCTGTGCACGCAGGCTCAGGTGTTGGTGCCTGCAGGGCCTCACAGTCAGGTTTTTATCCAGGTAGTTGTAGAGGACAGGCCGCAGCTCGAACTGCTCAAAGCGACGAACAGAAACGGGCAGACGGAGGTGCAGGTGAAATTCTCGGAACACTCGGAGCCGGACTGGCTTGGCCACACATAGGCCTGAGGGAGGCAGGAGCATAGAGGAAGAGACAAAAATCAGACGCCTGGGCCATCACAGCCACAGGGTCAGGGAGTGACCCATCATTGCCCTCCACCCACCCCTGCTTTCTAGGCTCCCAGCTCCAGTGCACGCAGTGCAGACTTTCCCAGGTATCTGCACCTGCTTCCTTACAGTAAGAGAAGAAGGCTAAGCAAGGAGCCTGGCCAAGGGGAGTGGAAGAGGGGAGGCTGGAGGCCCTGGCAGGGCAACCTCACCTTTGCTTTTGGACAGGCTCACACCATGGATCTCCCATGTGGTCAGAGAGTCAGGAAGCAAATGTGACAATCTGTGATGGGAAAGGTGAGAAGACCCATCACACTCTGGGATGGCCCCAGACACTGTCCAGAGACAAGGTCAGGCCTACCACATGCCCTCACTGGAAGAAGCGGTCTACTGTTGCCACACTCCAGAGCCAGTTCTCCGGGAAGAAGCTTCGCACAGGAATGTCATCTTCATCGATCAGGTCCTCCTCCTGCAGGATCTCCAGAGCTGGGGGACCACGGTGGAGGGACATAAGGAGAGGGCCATTCATCTCCTTCAGGTGTTCCGGGCTGTCCCCCAGCCCCACCCAGTACCTCACCTCGGGCAAGGCCCACCTGGCCCCGGGCTCGGATCTTCTTGCGCAGGCCCTCAGCAAACTGGCAGCAGGACAGGAAGGGCTCCCGGCAGGCCAGCTGCTGCACACGAGCCACCCGCTGCTCGCAGGAGCGCAGCATGGGCAGCCGCATCAGCCCATCCTGGCAGCAGCGCTTGGCTATTGGGGAAGTATACTGGCCCACTATAGGGCCAGGTGAGGGTGAGCATAAGGGAACAAAAGTAGACACACCTCATCCCCCACCCTGACCTCTAGATATATAAGGACTCCCCCTAAGAGAACAGGAACTCAAGAGAGACCAGTGGAGAGAGCCTCCAGCCTACTCACCATCAAGCCCAGATCTCGGTTCTCTGGCCCCAAATACCATATACTGGCTCCCTCAGGAGCAGAGGAGCCAAGAGGTAGGCCCCTCCTCCTGACCCTTGGGCTCAAGTGGACAGCTTCATAGGTACCCACAACTCACACTTCTCAATAATTGCCTTTTGGAAGTTCACGTTTCTCTTTTTCCGGGTTTTCTTCTCCTTGGGGCAGCTCAGACCTGGTAGAAAGCAAGACTGCAGCCAAGCCCTAGGGTGTGTAGCCTCCCACCTCCACCCCTGCTCCCCTTCCCAGGCCCAGCCCTTCCTGCCACTCCTGCTCTTATCTTACCCCTCAGGTTCTTCCTCCTCCCTAATCCTCCAACCACCCACCCCATTTCCTCTTCTGGTCTTACTCTTTCTGGCTGAGGTCAATTGGTTTCCATCAGAAAATGCCAGACCAGCTGCCTCAAACACCTGAAGGGCATTGTCCCCACCCCCAGGACCACAGCCAAGGTTATAGCTGTTCATAACTTCGAAGACCTGGCAAAAACAAAAAGGCAGGGATGCTGCAGAAACAAGAGTGGCTAAGAGGTAGGAATGGCCACTCAGCTATGGGTGAGAGGGCAGGGGATGGAAAAATATGAGAGACACAGACAGTAGAGAAATAGAGACCACGGGGCTATGGCTTGAGGGAAGACTGGGAGGAGTTGTTGGGCTGGGCCTGGGCTCAGGGCAGCAGGAGAATGTGAGGGAGGGTTGAGGGGGGCGGGTTTTGACACACCTTGGCCATGTCGAGGGGCTTGTGGGACCTGCCACCCACAGCATACAGAGCCGTGTCCACAGCACCCAGTGCCACCAGTGCTGGAGAATCTGTTAGCAGGTGGAGCTTTATAGTGTCCCCAGGACGATACTCCTTGCGACCGTCTACATTCAGTTCCAGCTGGCAAGGCAGGAGGTGGGACACAGTCAGAATGGGGAGAGTGTCTTTTCTTCTTTCTCTCTCAACCCCCAACACACGCACATGCCATCTCTCCCAATGCCAGTTACCTTGCCCTCACAGGCCTTGGCCTGGACGTCCACTTGCAGGGAGTTGGCCACTGGGAGGCCCCTGTGATAGTAGAAGGCCACAAAGTAGAAGGACGGCGCCAGGTGATGGTCCACAAACACGGAGACGGAGGTCAGGGTCTTCCTGGGCTCTCGATTCACAGACACGATCTGGCCCCGGGACAGAATCTGGGGCAAGAGTGGTTCCCTCTTCACCACACACCTCCAGCCTTGAAACTGCTCCCCCACCCCAAGGGCTCTTTCCTGCCTCAGCCTGTCCCTGCACCCTTCCCTCCTCTACAACCCAGCTCATTCACACCATGTAGTAGTAGTGAGAGAAGGTGGCCCCACTGACGCCCACGTCTCGCAGGTTGAGGATGAGACTGTCTCCAACGCGAGGGGGTCGAGGATCCAGCCGCTCAATTGACAGAAACCCGGAGCTTTGTGAGGGTGGGGCTCTCACAGTGAGCATGGCTGTGGCTGGATAGGGAGAGCCTGCAGACACCTGGAGAGAGGGGCAGGGACAGGAGGTGGCAGGGTCAGTGGCGACGATCTAAGCACCTAGCTGCTTTTCCCAGCTTGTCCTTTTTTCCCTCCCCATGCTCTCCTGCGAGTTGGAGTCCTACCAAGAACTGCGCTTCTGGGACAGTCTGAGGGACAGTGATGGGAATAATGACTTGGCCGCTGTTGTCTGTGTTTTGTTGAAAATTTTGCGTTTCAGAAGCAGATCCAGGAGAAGAAAACGTGGTAGAAACTTTGACAGGGATGCCAGAGGCTGGGGAGCCTGACATGTCTCGTACCACGGCCTAGGTGAGTGAGGGTAGGGCAGGTAAAGGAGAGTGGTCAGAGAGGCCTTGGGCCCTCCTGACCAACACCCACCCTGCCACTCCCTCTCCACCTCCAGAAGAAACCTGCAACAGAAAGGGGGTCCCAGGCACAAGGTGTCGCTTGCTGTGGCTAAGATCCAAGGAGAAGGGAGATGACACAAAATGCCAAGATGTGAGCTCTGCCTCCTCCATCTCTCCCCCTGCAATACACAGGGTAGAGAGAGGTGAAGGAGGGAGACCTAGAAAGAGGAGCAGGAGAGCAGGGGGAAGCAGCTCAAATGTTTCTCACCCACAAGAGAGTGAGCTCCTCAGGACACAGGCCATTTCCCATTCACTTCTGTGTTTGCTAAGGCCAACACAAGACCCAGCACACAGATGGTACATAACATGTGTCTGCTGGATGGATGCATGGATGGATGGACGGACAGATGGATGGGCCAACAAAAAAATAAACTAAGATAGGGAGAAGATGTCACTTCCCTAGAAACCACCCAGAAGCACAGTTGGAATGAGATAGTCTCCTGGGTCTTTCCTGGCTATGGGTCTCAGATGTGGTAAGAAGGGTGGTGGTGTCAGTGCTAGAGAACATAGCGTCAGTTCAGAGTTCAGAGGCGAGGATTTGGGGTTATAATCAGGAGAAGCCATTCACCTGGAGACTCAATGATGGCCGCTGCAACGTAGAGGCGCAGCCCTGGGAGGTCAGTAAGATGCATGTCGAGCTTTGCCAGGGCACCCTGAACCTCAGACTTGGAGAGGGAAATGTGGCACTGGCCATCTACCAGCTGGGGCAAAGAAGAAAACAGGACTTGGAGTGAGACGAATCTCCCATCTTACCCCCTCTCCTCCCTCACCATCCTCACCTCCCCCCGACACACCCCCATCCTCTTTCTTACCTTGGTCTGATTTTCCAGCCCCCGAAGGAAAGTCTTGTCACCATTCTCACCCAGGAGCCCAAAGCGTACATATGCCACCCCCTGCACTGGCTTCCCATAAATGTACCTGCCGCCACAGAGAGATTGGGAAGAGGTTCGACCAAGGGCTGGAGGAAATAATGCAGTGGTCCGGGAGGGAGGGAGCTTCGGTGAAGGAGAGCAGCAGGCACGTTTATACAGAATAGGAGCTTTGGGAACAGGGCCCAGAGTTACCTGGCCTGGATGTCTAACTGGATTTCACCAAGAATGCCACCTGCCATCAGGATGTAGGGCTTTCCAGGGATGATCTTCACCTCAAAGTTGGGAAGGACTGACCCAGGGCAAAGGGAAAGGCAAGTGAGCCTCTAGTGAAAGGACTTCCAAAGACTCCTCTCCCTTCAGGACAGTGGCACCCATATCTCCCTGCCCCTGCCCTGCTCCTATCACCTCTCCTTCCACCCCTTATTCCCTTCAGAAAGGCACTGCTTGTCCCTCATGTTTCCAGTTCTCACCGTATTTCTTCACCTCGAACTGGGTGCTGCTGTTGGATTCTGGGCCATCTGAGAATCGAGCTGAGATTTTCCACGTCCCTAGCCTGAGGAGGAACAAAGGAGGGGCTCAGCCCACTGTGCAAAGGGGCCTCAGAGAGCCAGGAGCCCAGCTCCCTGGGAAGAAGACTGCAGGGGTAAACCAGAGGTTCAGGAGACCTAGGGATCTGACTCTGTGCATTGGAGTGGAGAGCAGGGGCAAATAGGAATCAGGTGCTGTAGCTGGGGGCAACCCCCAGGTTGGGAGAGCTCACTCTGAGATGTCTGGGATCACAAAGTCATCCTGGAAGATGGATGAGGAAGCGTACACCGCCCTCTTTCGCACACGGAGGCCATGAGAGTTCTGTGATAGGAGGAAAAGTGGTCACGGGTGGGAAATCAGATCAGCAGCCCTAGCTGGTCAAGATCAGAGGTCAGGAACTCACCTCCACCGTGACCGTGATGGTGTCAGTGGACGGGCGCATCTTTTGATCCAGAGCAAAGACCCGGTACCGAACTGGGAACGGATGGTAAAAGAGGTAAGCAGGAGTCCAGGAGCAAAGGGAGGGTGGGCCCCGGTCTCCCCACCCCTTCCAGAGAGTGAGGGGGAGAACAAACATTTGTTAAGCAGCCTTCTTGTGTGGCACCTTCAGGTCATCTCACTTAAGGGGTTGAGAGGAAGTTAAAGGTAGAAAGCCTGGGGCTAAGACTCACCTCGCTGGCCAGGGTTATAAATAGGCTGGTCAGTCTGCAAAAAGAGGTGCCCCCGGCGAGAGGAGAAAAGAAGGTTGACACCCTGAACATCTACCCCTTTAGACAGTATGTTCTTCAGCCATGGTGACTGGGCCACCAGCTGGACCTCAGGGCCTCCACGGAGGCTTTTGAGGCCACAGCTCTCCGCACCTCTCAGGTGCATCTGTCAGGAGAGGGAGAGGGAAAAGAAGCAGGTCAGAGACAGAGCAGAAAGAGAAAAATGGAGACTGAGACAGAAGAAAGCAAAAGGACCTTTAGGAGGGATGAGGGGAGGAGAGGGAGGAGGATGAGAAGGCAGACATTTACAGGAGACAGAGTGGGAGGTGCTGAGCAGCAGGAGTGAGTGGCACCTGGTTACCTGGACGTTGAGAAGAATGAAGTCTTTTTCTGAGGTGAGGGTGAAGTCCACCTTTGGGGAGCAGGGGACATTAAGCTTGTATGGGTTTCTCAGGAACACTGATCCTTTCACTACCTGTCCCCGGGGAGCATCCTGGAGCTGCAGCCCCACCGATAGGGGGACCCCCAGGTGAACCACAGAGGGAGAAAACAGGAGCAACCTGGGGAGAACAGGTGAGGGTAAGCAGTCGGCTTCTACTCCTTCTTCCCGGGCTGCTCCACCCTGCCCTTCCACCTCTGGCTCCGGATCTGCTAGCCCTCCCCACGCCCGCTCTCCCATCAAGTGGCACAGCACCCTGCTTCCAGGACCTGGGCTCCTGCAGAGACAAGGCAAAGAAGCTGGATGCCCAGATTAGACCCCAGAGAAGCCTCATGGCTGGAGGACACAAGGGATCAGACCCATCCGTCTGTCTGCTCCTTTCTGGTCAGTCTCAGGATTGCAGCAGGGTTGACTCTGGACCTTGCTCCTCCCCTGGCCCAGCTAAGCCGGGAAACCACGTGACAACCAAGAAATGCAACTGGCCCCTGGCCCAGTATTGGGAGTTGAGGGGGAAAACCCCAGACACCTGGGTCTCTGAGGGAATCTGAAGAAATCATAGCCCAGAGATAGATCCTCTTTCCCTGTTAACCCCTCTCATGCCGGTGCCCTGGGCATCTCACCTACTGGGAGTAGCTGGGTACATGTATGCATACATGCTCAGTAGTTGGGTGTAGCACACAGTTGGAGCCACGTGGTTTCTCCATCAAGGCTCTAACAAGACAAGGTACTAAGACACTAGTTTCTTACTATAACCCCCACAAAATCTGAACTACACCAGGCCTTTGCTTTTTGCAGGCCCTGACAGAAATTCCGTGGTTTAGATTAGGCACATCCTCAACACCCCACAGGGAGAACTGACTTCAATGTCCCTTTCTCTCTCTCTGAACAATGAGGCAAAATTCAGGCTCAAGTGTGGCTTTACCTCTAGCCCCAAATGAGGCATCGCACATCACATTAAACAAAAGACACCCAGGAAACAGCACCAGCCTCAAGTACTTTATTTGGCAGTTTCAACCCAACATGTAGGGAAGAAAACCCTGCCCTCCCTCACCAGCCTCCCCAGAAACCCCACCTTCCCCAAACAATCACAGCAGCACCTTGCTGTATGAAAGTCAGCAGCCATGGCCTTGGCACAGTTTCTGGCTCCACTTCCATGGAAGAGCAGAGAAGTGTTGCCCAAACCCCACCACTGGCTTGGAGCCCAGGTAAACAGCAGCAGTCACAGCTGACCCCTTGCACGGTCATTGATCCAACCCAAATCCTGGTCCCAAGCTTTCACAAGGTGACCCTGTCTCAGCCACCACTGGGCAACACTCCTGGGCCCCTCTAGCCCCACTCTGTGTAATGATGAGTAGAATCCTCATGTCTCTGGCAGACGCAGGAGGGTTCCAGAAGTGGTGGAGACACTGTACAAGAAAAAGACATGGCTAGAGCCAAAGATATAGGCCCAAGGTCTAGGAAGAACTCAGAACTTGGCCAGGATGTTTCAGGGGGTTCCAGAGGAGAGAGGAGCTGGGCTTCCCTAGTGGATGAAGCAAGAGTGGGGAGGAAACCCAACCTTGGGTCATTGTTCTGTCAACTGCCAGAGGCTAGGGGCAAGACTCACCAGTCCACCAGCTGGGCCCCAATGAGGTCATGGACGTGGTAGGCAAGACCGAGTCGTACCGCGGCAGGTGCCCGCCGGCTCAAGAGTTCTGAAAGGAGTAGTTCACGGTACTTGGCCTTCCGAACCATGCCGAGGACAGCCTGGCGCCCTGGAGGAGACATGGCACAGGAGTAGGGAAAGATAAGGCCTGCAGGACAGAGGAGCCACCAAAAGGTGTTCTTGAGGGGCTGGGGGCTTGAGCTGCAGGCAGGATACCTTTAACAAAATATTTAATGAATCTCCCTGCTCCAGGCACAGCTAGCCACCAACTCCCAGCATCTCGGACAGTAAGGACTCCAGCGTTCACCAGCTGCCTAAGCGGAGTGGGAAGGCAAGAGAGATGAGGACTTGGCTCTGAGAACCTTCTCTCCTTCCTATCCACTAATGTTTGGATACTGTCTCCAGAAACACAAGCAACCGTGCAAAGGGGCTGGTAACAAACGTTCCACCCCCACCCTGGGGCGGTTCTGCTCACCCTCCATGCCCTTGCTGGTCCCATTTACCTACTTGCCTGCCGCCACCCCCAATGCCTTCTTTTCTTGCTATTACTTGTTTGCTAAAACCACTCTCAGAAGCCCTCCCTGACCACATTCCCTGACACACACTTAGTCCCACCGCCTAGGGAGAAGTAAGGGTCTTTCTTCTGTGTTCTTGTCATTGCCTCCACAGACCTCATCATGGCTTCTCCCACATTTTACTGAAAAGAATTCATAAAATGCTTTCACATAAACCTTGGGTTACGACATAGGGAACCTGAGCCAAATACAGTCACTAAACTGGTATTTTTATTTAGCCCTTGCCTGCTTGTTGTTTTATTAATGTGAGTGCTAGAGGCATCATAGCTTTTACCATTCTCTATTCTCTTATCTTAGCATGATTCACATCAGGCATTTGTGATTCCTACCAGGCCTCTATATGTAATTTGATTAGTCACCCAGATCTCCTGAATTTTAGTCTAGGGCTCTTTCTATGGCCCCAGGGAAGACAGGCTTCCTCTATTGGGGGAGGAATACAAATTCAAGTCATTTTACTAAAGAGTCAGCCTTTTTGGCAGGTTCAGCAAAAGGAAAATGACAAGGCTAGATAGAAGAGAGGCAGGGAGGTGCCAGATGACTGATTTGGTTGATCCCCCAAGTCTCACGTGATCTCTGTGTCCCTGAAGCCAAAGGTCTGTGTCATTTGGTCCTGCTGGAAGCTAAGGTCCCCACAGGCTGGAAGCACCGAAGCCAGAAACTTCTGCACTGCTCCAGCATATGATCGGCCATCGCAGGCCTTGAGGACCTGGAACCAGATGAGAGACATGTTCTGGCTCCTTCCTCGCCCTCCAGGGACTTCCCTCCCAGGATATTTCTCTGCACATGGGAGGCAGATTCTCTTCTGCTTAGGCCCTTCCACCTCTATATTTTTCTTCCTTCTACTCCTCCTTCTCCTCTCCCTCATATTACTACTTACCAGAGCCCTGTGCCCTCTCTGTAAAAGGTGTGGGGGGTGGGGGTGGGAATTGTCTCTTTTCTTTTTATTTCCTTTCCCCAATTTCCCTGCCTGCGCACCCCCACTCCTTATAACACACACACAATCGCACGCACTCTGATCTTGTAGTCTTCGGTGAAGATAATTCCATGGGCATCCAAGTCGAACCCTAGCTGGATGATTCTGATCTCCCCCTGCTCTTGAAGTGCCTTCTGTTTCCAAATAGATGAAAGTGAAAAGAAGGGTGTTAAGGTAAGATGCTCCGCTACATTCTGGGCATGTTGGGGCAGGGAGATTTTTATATGCCCATATTGGGGATTTTTTTATTTAAGTAAAGGAAAAACTGTAGAGGGAAAATCAGGTGGATCACCAAATAGTCTTTTTCAATTAGTTACCCCCATTCCCACCCACCCACCCACCTCATCTGTTGTCTCTTAACCAATCAATACACATTTTCTAAGACCAATCAATCATATGCCGGACACTAGATAAAATAGTGATTAAGACACAGCTATGCCCTTAAGGAATTAACAGTCTAGATTTGGGATAGAGGAAGGTAAAGAGGAATATAGAATAAAATGTTTAAAACAAATAAAGATCAACCAGGACCACTATTTCTAGGAATACAGCAAGAATCAACCTACCCACTAAAAATTAGAGCTCACAACATAATAGGGAATTACCAGACTAATATAAACTCTAAGTAAACACAAGAATTCATAAAAATAATTGGGACATGGAGAGCATTTGATGATCTCAACAAATATGTCAAGCACAGTCAAGAATTACTGGACACACAAGAAAAATTCAAAAGAAACTGACAATAAAAAACAGACACAAAAAGACATGTTATCATGGAATTATCAAAAACCGACTGCTTTTTAACAATGACGTTTATGATGCTGAAATAAATAAAAGCCAAGATAAAAAACTTCAGCAGAAAATTATAAAAACTGACATAACGGATCTGAAAAAGATCCAAGTAGAAATTCTAGAACTAAGAAACAAGGCAAGTGCAATTAAGGACTCAATGGAAACCAATGTACTCCAATAAACTTAATTTTAAAAAGAAAGAAAGAAAGAAAGAAAAGAAAGAAAAGAAAGAAAAGAAAGAAAAGAAAGAAAAGAAAGAAAGAAAAGAAAGAAAAAAAAGAAAAGAAAGAAAAGAAAGAAAAGATAGAAAAGAAAGAAAGAAAGAAAGAAAGACTAAGAGAAGAAAGAAAAGAAAAGGAAAAAAAGAAAAAACTCAATGGGTTTAATGGACAACAGCACAGCTAAATAAAAGCTACTAATCTGTAAAATGGATCAAAAAAACTAACCAGAACAGTCAAAAAGACTGAAAATGCAGACAAGCGACTAAGTGACTTAAAGGATAAAAAGAGAAGGTCAAATGTATGTTTAATTAGAGAATATAGAAATGAAGAGATAATAAGGTAGGGGAAATATTTAAAGAGGCAATAACAAATCCACAATCACAAAAGTATATTAATTCAGCTTTCATTAAATTAACTCTTAGAACAAGCAGACAAAATAATAGTGAATAGATGACTTCAGTAATTCTAGTTAGTTAGAAATTAATAACTGAATAATGCATATTCTTTTCAAATATACATAGAATATTTAGCAAAACTGGCCAAATAGCACAAAGTAAGCCTCAAAAGTTTCAAATGACTGAAATCATATTGTATATGTTCTCTGGCCACAATATCATTTAAAACAAAAATCAGTAATAAGAAAATGTTTAGAAATTAATTCATACATTTTTAATCAACCCAATGAATAAAAAAAACACAAAGAAAATTAGAAGACATTTTGAAATGAATGATAATGAAAATATATACCAAAACTTAGAAGATAGATAAACCTCAATACTTAGCAGAAAACTACAGCCTGACATGAATCTATTAAAAAAGAAGAGAAGATTAAAATTAATGGGGGGTAAAAAGGTAGAATAAACTCAACAGTAGGGGATAAACAGATCAATAAAATAGAAAACATGCATATGAGGGAGCAACAAAACTAAATGTTAATTTTTTAAAAGACTATTAACATTCATAAACCACTGGTGAGACTGATCAAGAAAAAGAGGGAAGAAACCTAGAAAAAAGATAGATAACCAATATAAAGAATGAAAAGAAAGGTTATCACTACAGATTCTACAATGAGACTGCAAACTTTATACTAATAAATTTGAATATTTCGATGAAATTGATGAATTCCTAGAAAAATACAATTTCTTCCATGAGAATGGACAAAATGAGATATTCACAAAACAGAAATCTGTGAAAATTAATGAGTCCCAGGAACCTGTATTTTTGAAGCAGCAGCCCAGGTAATTCTGATACAGCCCAGGTAATTACCTTTCACTGTAAACCCAAGGTCCTTAACCTTGGCCCTCAGGGAATCTAGGAAACACCCTTCCTCATGCCAAATTATATATGTACCTTGTATATATATGGCATATATGCATTTTTCTGGAAAGAGAGCCATTGCTTTCATTATCTCCTGAAGTTTATAAAAAAAGTTTAAAATCACTCTACCCACTGTTTCTACCCGATCTCACCCACATCCACAGACTGAACCACTAACCCTTCTCTATAACTTCCAGTTCTATATCACTGGCTCAGAATTCTCTCCAAACCCTCATATCCAATTGTCTACTGCACATTTGCCTTTGAATGCTCCACAAGGACCTCCAACTCAACTTGCACAAAATTAAACACATCATTTCTGTCCTCAACAACTCAGTGTGCTCCTACTCTATTCACTCCACCAATCACCTAGCCTGTCATCTGGAAAATCAGTTATCCTGGATTCCTCCCTTTCTTCTCACTTCCCACATCCCTCACCTAGCCTCTCCTCTCTACTATACTACCCTAGTTTAGGCCTTCACCAGTTTTCAGCTGCAGTATCTTCCTGATTTCCCTTCCTCATTCACTACCTCCAAGCCACCCAACACACTATTCCCTCTCCTGTTTAACATGCTCTACCAGCTCAGTGTAAAACGTAAGTATTGATGCACAAGGCCTGTTGTAATCTGACATCTTCCTGTATTACCAGCGGTGTTAAGCTCCAACCATGCTCAATGATTCAGTTTTCTCAAAAGCTTCGCTCTTTCACATCCAAAATTTGGCACGCTCCCTACTGCCCGAGGATCTTTTTACAGGGTCTGTAGCACTGCAGTCAGTGCCTGGCCCAGAAAGAATCTAACGCTTGCTGAACTGCTGGCGGACCGACTGAGGAACTGAGTACGGCTTCGGTCGGTGGCACTGGCACCCCTTACCAGCTGCCGGTCAGCGGCGGTCCGGTCGGGCACGAGGCTGTACACCTGGCTCTTGAGTGCGATAGGCGGCAGCGCATCTTCGAACAGGCCTCGCGGAAAGAGTCCCACCAGTTCCGTGACCGCTGCGCGCGCCGACCCTGGGTGGGGAGACCTCGTCACTGGGAGGCGAATTGGGGGAGGGAAAGAAACTATTATGGATGCGCCGTTCTCCCAACATCTAAGGTGACGAGAGGAGAGGCCGCTGCGGTTGGGGTCTTGAGCCTCGCCCTGGGGTTGTCATGGTTACCTGCCTCGCCCCTCAAAGGATCTGCCTCTGCATGACCTCGTTCCCGCCACCTCTTCAGTCCCAGCGTCTCCGGGACCAGGCGCTGTCTCTTCCGGCTCATGCCCCGGGATCTTGTGGAGCCCGGGAAGGGATAGGTATTCAGGAAGAGACCACGAAAACAGAGACTTCCGGCGCGGAGCAGTGACGTCCTCAGAGACCAGTCAGCCAGTGTGAGCTGGACGACGCGGTGACGACGGAGGCCTCCCCTCGTCCTCTCTCGTGCTCTGACTGGGAGGGGCGACGCGGATGAGGATTCCAGTTCCTCCCGGACCTGCTGAAGCCCCCATGGCCAATGCTGCTTGGCTGCCTCTAGGAGCTATCACATCACGGACCTCTGGCGGGGCGCCTGGTGCCACATCGCGTTCAACTTCCAGGTGGAGAGCGCACCCTCATCCCTTCGCCCCGGAGGGATTTGCCCGCCACTGTCGCTGAATGATTGCATCACCGAGAGCGGAAAACCACTTTTGCATCCCTCTTCGACTTCTGGTGTACCTGCCCGTGACGTCATAGCTCGACGGAGGTAGAAGTCGGGGTTGGCGCGCTCAGAGGTAACCAGATCCTTGATCTGAGCCCAAACACTCTTCCTAACCTCACTGTCTTGGGAAGATCGCAGAGGGGGCTGAGGGTGGAGAGGGGGGGCTGAGGGTGGAAAGGCCGCGGGTGGAGCTGGCCATGGTTCTGTGTGAGGGGCTGGCGGCCTGCCAGTTTCAAGGCCAGAGCCGGGCCATCAGGAGGTTCGCTTGGTTCTGACCTGGAGTCCCCCTTCTCCAGGACTCCTCTGTAAAAGGACAACTTTCTCCCATCTCTCAGGACCTCATGGAGCCCAAAGGGACCAAGAGAGGAGCTGGGAAGATAGAAGCAGCTGAGCCTCAGAACAAACTCCCCCGCCCAGCACCCTCATTACCCACAGACCCTGCCTTCTACTCTGGGTCCTTTCCTTTTTACCGGCGCCCTTCCCAACTGGGCTGCTTCTCCCTGGATGCCCAACGCCAGTACCATGGAGATGCCCGAGCCTTGCGCTACTACAGCCCACCACCCACCAATGGTCAGGGCCCCAACTTTGACCTCAGAGATGGATACCCTGATCGATATCAGCCCCGGGACGAGGAGGTCCAAGAGCGCCTGGACCATCTGCTGCGCTGGCTCCTGGAGCACCGAGGCCAGCTGGAGGGGTGAGCAGACCACAGCGCGTGAGATGGAGAGACCTATACCTTTCCCCCTAAAATAGGAGAGCCAAAGCTAGAGGGCGTTCAGTCCTTAGAAGAATAGTCCTTGGACTATTCTTTGGGGGAGCCATCTGAGCTATTGCTTGTGTCAGATCTTCAGCCTCTAACTCCTCCCTCTCAGGGGTCCAGGATGGCTGGCAGGTGCCATAGTGACATGGCGGGGGCACTTGACAAAACTGCTGACAACACCGTATGAGCGGCAAGAGGGCTGGCAGATGGCAGCTTCCCGGTTCCAGGGGACACTGTACCTGAGTGAGGTGGAGACACTGGCTGCTCAGGCTCAGAGGCTTGCCCGGCCACCCCTCCTCCGGGAGCTTATGTACATGGGGTACAAATTCGAGCAGTATATGTGTACAGGTGAGTTGCCCCTGCTCTGTAGCCCCCTTTCCCTCCCCCAGAGACTGAGAGCCTCCACCCCTACTGCTGCTTCTCTCCTTGTGCAGACAAACCTGGAGGCTCCCCAGACCTCTCTGGAGAAGTTAACACCAACATTGCCTTCTGCTCTGTGCTACGCAGCCGCCTGGGAAACCACCCTCTGCTCTTCTCAGGGGAGGTAGACTGCACAGACCCCCAGGCCCCATCCTCACAGCCCCCTACTTGCTATGTGGAGCTCAAGACTTCCAAGGAGATGCACAGCCCTGGCCAATGGAGGAGCTTCTACAGGTTCAGGAGGGGGTTGGGAGGGGCAAGAGCTTAGAACTGACAGCTGGGAGAGGAATTTGGGGTAAGAGGAGGCGGCTGGAGGGTAGAGGTGCAGTCCCACTGACACCTTGCCTTTCCTGACATGACAGACACAAGCTCCTGAAATGGTGGGCTCAATCATTCCTCCTGGGGGTCCCAAATGTTGTCGCTGGCTTCCGTAACCCAGAAGGTTTCATCTGTTCTCTCAAGACTTTTCCCACCATGCAGATGTTTGAACATGTCAGGGTAAGGCAATGGAGTCACAGCACCCACCTGTGCCTCTCAAGCAAGACCACAGGTACAGGGTCCAGGGCTGCAGCACACCTTCCCCTTCTCCCACCCCTTGCCCTCACTCATCTCTGCCTCCTCCTTGGCCCTCTCCAGAATGACCGAGATGGCTGGAATCCCTCTGTGTGCATGAACTTCTGTGCTGCCTTTCTTAGCTTTGCCCAGAACACAGTTGTCCAGGATGACCCCAGGTGAGGTATTCAGCTCTACCCCTCTCCTCTGGGCCCAGAAGCTCAGCTTCCAGTCCTCAACTGGTGACTCCATTTTCCCCTCAGGCTCATCCACCTCTTCTCCTGGGAGCCTGGGAGCCCAGTCACAGTGTCTGTACATCAAGATGCACCCCATGCCTTCCTGCCCACGTGGTATGTGGACGCCATGACCCAGGACCTTTCATTACCTGCCAAGACACCTTCCCCCAAGGACTGATACTTCAGAGAGGACTGGTCCTGTCTCCGTGCTCAGATAAAGGCATAAAGGCATATTTCTAGGTGGTTCTCCCTGCTGTGTCCTTTGAGCTGAGTCTTCCCTACCCAGCACAGCACTGCAAGTACTCACAGGTGGTTTGCTCTTTTATTATTACATTTTTACACGAGAGCCATTCACTGTGTGTAGAGGCTAGCTGCAAAGACGATGTCCCTCCGTAGCAGGGTAGCTGCTGTCTCCATTTTAGCACCTAGCACAGGCTCACCTACCAGGCGGGCTGCCCCCCGCAGCGAGCGACACATCTCAGCCAGACGCTGGATGCAGCGGACCACCAGGCCTTCAGGGGTCCCAGAGAGCCCTGCCAACTCAGAGAAGGGCTATGGGGGAAACAGGGTGGGGACTGAATTCAATAGGTCTGGGCAGCCTCTCCCCAACGTGCCATCCACAAAACCCCAAATCCCAGTTACTCACCATGCCCCGAGCCCACTCGTACACAACCTCAACCAGCCCAAAATTCAGCTCCCCTACAAATTCTTCCACTGTCTGATTCAGGCCACAGGCCACCTGGACCTCACCAATCCGCTTGGCCACAGCCCGGACACGTTCTACTCCCTACAGATGGGGAAGGAGAGATTAAGACCTGCCTTCCTGCTCCAGGATAGGGGAGGTTCAGATCAAGGAAGAAGTCATTCAAGCTCTTAGGAGCACTTACAGGACTGGAGAGGTCACTTGGGGAAACTTTGGGGTGGGGACTGAGAATGTTGTAGCCAGGGTAGAGGAGTGGGTCCCATACCTCTTTGAGAGTGCTTGGGAGCTGCTCCCCAGTATCCCCAGAGCTCTGGCAGACCAGGCCAGAGAGCAGGGCCGCAATCTCCTCAGGCTGCAGGGAACTCAGAGCATTGTCAAACATGAGTTCAGTGAGGAGCAGTTCATGGCTGCTCATGGCACAAGCAACCCGCCCCGCCAGCTTCACCGTGCCTGCCTCATCTACATAACCCAGGATTCGAAGCACCTAGAAGAAAGAAATGGTGGGTGGTGGGAGCCGACCATCCTCTCCCTTGCTAGCCCCCCTGTTCCCCACCACTCTCACCTCTACTCGCTGGCGGTACTCGGGGAGCAGCAACAGCGACTGATCTGACAGCAGGAAGCGTAGCCGCTCCATCTCCTTCTGTATCTGCATTCGCTCCCGCAGCTTCACGTACTACAGAAAGCCACAGGGAGAGCCACAGGCAAGAGCATGTTAGCCTACCTCTTGCCCTCAAAGGGAAGAGGGAGTTGATTGGGGTGGGGTCAGGGGACGCTGAGGACCAGGGCTGAGGAGGAGGTGGGCAGCTTACAGGGGACCAGAAAGGAAACGCCCCCTCCAGCTTTGGAGCTAGCATCCAGGGCCCTACCTGGGTAGGGAAACGGGGACTATGCACGCACTGGGCCCCCCGGATCAGCTCCTCAAGCTTCCGGGCCCAGAGCTCCCCTTCAACTACCGACACATCCTTGAGCTGCAAGTCATTGACAGGGTCAAGGGTAGGGGGTCCTGCTGGATAGGCCTGAGCCAGACGCAGCAATTCCTGGACAGCAGTGGTCACAGCAGCAATGGGAGGATCCTTCCTGAGAAAGGAGCAGATGAGACTTCTCTTACACAGGAACCACCCCAGGCACCTCCCTACTCATTTTGTGGTCCCTCCCCAGGAAACAGGGCTCCCCAGCATCTCTGACTTGAATTTTGGTAGCTGCCTCTTGCTGAAATCCTCCAGGATCTTCTCTCCATTCACCCGGAGCACTTTGGTGGTGATGGCAGCCACGTCTCCTGTCTGGAGCTTGGCCACAGTATGGTCACAAGGCCCTGTGAAAAGGGGAGAGCAGGATCAGACCTCACCATGAACCCAGTTCCTGCACTGCTGTCAGGAACCTGGCTGTCTGCCCCACTCACCTTCAGGCAAGAACAGCTTGAATCCCATGAGGTCTTCTGGGTAGGGCACATCTGGGGAGGCTGACCCCCTCTCCTGTGGGTCCTCAGATGTGGGTTTATCACACAAAACCAGGGTTGTGAATACTCTGCTCGTGGAGTTCGAGGAGACCTAGAGAGGTAAGGAGGTCAAATGGGCCATCTGAGGAGTAGACAGCAAAGGTAGAGATCACATCCCCGCAGGGATCATGGAGCAACCATGCAGAGCCCACCAGTATAGACTGGTAACCAAGTCAAGTAATCAGCACTGTGGGTATGGGGGTGGCGTTCGGAAGATGAGGTGGGCACGAAGTGATGAACAGGAAAAGAAGGCAAAAAGGGAAAATGAAAGCACTGGTGAGTGTAACCTGCCCCCATTAAATGGGGAAGAGAGAGAGGGCTTGCTCCTCCCTCCCTCTGGGGCCCAAATTCCTCATGCCCTCACCTGCAAGATCACACCCAGTACATTGTGATGCTCCTGATTCTTCACAACCACCACCCTTCCAGCTGAGAGAGATTTTAGCCCGTTCACAGACTCTAGGACACGGCGCTAAAGAGTGGAGATATGCACAAAGGAGATGGGGAGGAAGGGTCACAAGGACACTGAGATTAGGCTCAGAAGCACCCAGAGTATCAAATTTTCTTCCTTCCTGCCCTTCTTCCCCCACCGCCCCAGCACACACACACTCATGCACCTGGATCAGGCTCCGGGTCTCTGTCAATTCCTCCCCCCAGCGGTAATACTCAAGCAGGTCAGCCAGTTGACCAGTCATGTCAGGCTCCTCCAAGGCCCCCAGCTTCTTGGTCAGTTCAGCGAGAGACTGTTCATGGGCCTGGGCATAAGTGGGAGCAGGTATGAAACGAATCTTCAGGCTCAGTCTGCTACACCCCCACCTTCACCCCACTAGCCTCTAGATGCCCACTTCTTCCCAGCCTGGCTTCTCATGTCCAATATCCTGCCCAGTATACTGGTCACCCTAACCCCTCACCTTGCTGTCCTTGCGAGATGGAAACTCAGAGAAGCTCCTCTTCATCATGTCCTCCACCCTGAGGGCATCCACCCGCAGCAGGTTAAGGATCATGGTGTATGTAAGGCGGAACTGCGACTGCAGCTGAGACGGCTTTCCCTAGGCCGAGTGAGAGAAGTCAGTGAGATCAGGGTAGAACCTGCCGCTCCCCAGCCAACTCTCTGAGGACTGGCTCTACCCCAGCAGAGCTAGTCCCAGCTCCATAACAACGGGACCACAGACAAACTGTCTGCTCACCAACTCTGCAAAATAAAGGATGGAAAATTAAGTAATAGACTCTCAAAAGTCCTATCTAGCTCCACATTCAGTGAAAAGACTAGTGATGAGATCCAACCTTATCTTTGGATCAGCTTACTCCTATGTTGTCTCCTCCCAAGCAGAAGAAAAAGTAGAAGAGGGGAAGAGGGTTGGAAAAGAATCTAGTAGGTCCCCAAAGCTGGGACTCTCCTGGCTCCAGCTCACCATCATCATACGGTGCAGGTCCACCATCTCAGGCACGCGGCCTTTGCAGAGCAGGATGACAGTGCCTGTGGGGTCCAGGCCCCTCCGGCCCGCCCGGCCTGCCATTTGCACATACTCCCCGGGGAGCAGGTCTCGGAAGGTGGAGCCATCATGCTTACGCATGGAGTCAAACACCACTGTTCGGGCTGGCATATTTACACCCATGGCGAAGGTCTCTGTGGCAAACAAGACCTGGGATGGGGAAAGAGAGGATCAGCAAGGGGCTACACAGAGACCAGTCTTGACTAAGCACACCTTACTCTGTAGCCAAGTATAAGTAGGCACCTGGCTCCATCCAGATGGTTAATTCACAGAATCCCATTCAACTCTCCAGACAAATCTAGAATGGGAACTATAATTTTCCTCCATTTATTTGGCTACCTATTTCTTTCCTTGTATGTCCATATCCCACTCCCATCCCTCCACTGTCAGTCATTCCAACGTTTTTAAAATCCTTGTGTGTCTTGTTTTGTGGGCACATAATTTACAGTTCACACTAAAAGCAGCTATATATCTCCTGTTTTCTTACTTCTTTCCTCCAAATAGTGTTTCCAGCATCCATCCATGTTACCATGGTTATACTTAATCCTTTGCTTCTAAACCACCAGCAACACCCTGCTACAAGCCTATAGCCAACAAAGGAAGAGCAGGCCTATTCCCTCATAGACCAGGGTGAGAACTTCGTTGTGGTTTATACTCAGGAATAGAATTTAGGGTCAAAGAATATGTTATACTTATTTTTGCCTAAAGAGTATCAGGGTGCACTCTAGATTGGCCACACCTGCACAAGGTTTCCTATAATCCTATACAGGCATACCTCACTTCATTGCAGTTTGCAAACTGCATTTTCACCAACATCGAGGCGAGACCCTCCAAGAGCAAAAAGATTATGATTCGCTGAAAGGCTCAGATGATGGTCAGCATCTTTTAGCAATTAAAGTATTCTTAGAGTTAAAGTAATACTTTGTTTTTAGACACAACATTATTGCACACTTAATAAGTAGTATAGGGTAAACACAACTTTTACATGCACTAGAAAACAAAAAAATCTCACGTAACTCACTTTATTGCAATATTCTCTTTATTACAATGGTCTGGAACTAAACCTGCAATATATCTGAGGTATGCTTATAGTTTCCCACGTCTTTGGCAACACTTGGTATTAGCCAGTTTCCTAAGTTTTACCAGTCTAATAATCGTAAAGTGATATCTCATGAGTATATCAAATTTGCATTTTGTTGATGACGACTTATATGCTTACAGCTTTTCTGGTTTCTCTTCTTAATATGGCCTGTTCATACTTTATGCATTCCCATTTTAAGATGAGAAATCTAAAGTTCAAGGAGATTAAGTAATTTGCCCAAGGTCCCACAGTGAGTAAGTGGTGGAGCAGCATGTGCACCTTGACCAGGCCGCGGCTGAAGAGCATCTCCACAATCTCCTTGAGGATGGGCAGGATGCCGCTGTGATGCACACCCAGGCCTCGGTGCAAGAGCTCTGACATGTGCAGGACCTGCAGGAGGCCAAGGCTCGTGGTCAAGGGTGGGGTCACAGAGCACCCCATCCCCAGCGGTCTCCAAGTCTCCCCTCCATACCTGGGGAAGCTGGCGGTCAGAACCACGGAGGCGAGCTAGGCAGCGCTGCAGGAAGAGGTGAATCTCACTCTTCTCTGAACTTGTGGTGAGGTCAAGGGAGGTAAGACCTGAGGCCTGCTCATCACAGCGGCCCCGGGAGAAGGTGAACACCACCACAGGCAGCTGCGCACGGGTACGGAGGAAGGCCAGTAGGGACAGGTACACACCACGGTCCTGGAAAAGGGCATGCAAAGGGGCAGAGGTTGAGTCCTTGAACCGATGGGGGCCAAAGTAAAGAACTGTCAAGACAGTCACTGCTCAGATCTTAAGTCCAAACCCTGGGAGATGAGGGAAGAAAGGATGGGAAGAAATAGGTGATGATGGGTACAAAGCCCGTTGGTTCTTACCTGTGCAGGCCCCCCGTGATGTGTGGGCTGTTTGGCCCCAAAGGTCTGGGCATGTTTGCTCATCCTCTCTTTTTTGGCCTCCACAGCTGCATAATACCTGGGGTATGTGGAGGGCAGCCATCACAGTCACATCCAGCCAGACCCAGCCCTGAATCTCCCCTATCTCCGGCTTACCCTTTTGTGTGAAAGGTGCCTCGGGAGTCTAGCAACAGGAAGAGCTCACTCTGGGTCTTGGGGCTATTCCCTGTGAAGAGATAATGCTCCAGGGGGACAGGGCGAGCGACAGTGCTGATCACATAGATCTGGCGACGCTTCAGTCGTCTGAGTAGGAAGGATATGGGAATGTAGGAAGGAGCAGCTCATGTCTCTACCACCGTCCCCCTTTTGGCTTCACCCAGGCTTTTCTGGAAACCGGATTAGAAGGTTGTCCCTATCATTGTATCTCTCAACATGCAAAGTGATCTGGGCCCAAGTGGGCCATGTTCCCCACCCGCTACCATTTCTCCTCTCTGCCCGTAAAGCCTGAGACTACCAAAGACTACCACTCTCCCTGCTGTGGTAGTCTTTGCCCCCATCCCCAACCAAGGAATACTACAACCCCCTTCACCCAAGTATCCCAAACACACGTCTCACCCAATCCAGTCGGCAAATTCAAGGGCATTGGGGACAGTAGCACTCAGAAGGATGATGGAGACATGGTCAGGGAGCATGATGAGCACCTCCTCCCACACAACCCCGCGCTGGACACAAAGAGAGGACAAGTCACGGGCAGCTCAGAGGGGCCTGCCCTTCTGCTCCTAGGATTCCATTTGGGGGCCAAAGAATGCAGTAAGATTTTAGGGTGTGTGGAATAGAGAACGTTGAACTAGCTCCACAGGAAAGAACTGCTGGGGTCAATGATGCTCCTTACCTCAGCATCGTTGATATAGTGAACCTCATCAAAGATGACCCACTCCAGGTCCCGGATGACATCTGAGCCACTATACAGCATGGAGCTAGGGAAGAAAAGACCAAAGGCTGATTCCCCAGTGGTTCCTGTTCCCCCCCTCAACTTAGCCAACATACTCTCCAGAGCAGCCTCACCTTCCTAACCAAAAATCCACCCGCGTTGAGTGCCCATCTCTCACCGAAGGATCTCTGTCGTCATGATAAGGCAAGAGGCCTCCGGATGCAGCTGTACATCCCCAGTGAGCAGCCCCACATCCCCAAATGTGTTTCGGAAGTCTCGGAACTTCTGGTTACTCAGAGCCTTGATAGGCGAAGTGTAGATAGTGCTGGGAAGAGGGCATGAAGTTAGCCAGTCTCCCCCCACAGACTTGTGGTCAGCACCTCCTCTCCCAACCTGAGCCTGCTGCAGAGCTCAGGTGCCCCCTTTCTTCACTCAAACTGCCTTCCTCATGATATGATCCCAGAAAAATGTTGTCCCCCAACCCCTTCCTAAACTAAGTGCATGCAGATCATTCTCCTACCCTCCCTCCCTGTACCTTCTCATTTCTCTGTGGACCCCTGTCTCAGTTTTTCCCATAAACTCCCCATCTAAAAGATGAAGTTTGAGATGTGAGGAAAAGATGAGGTTTAGAAAGGATGAGGGAGAAAACAGGGATGGCTGGTGAAAGGGAAAGTCAGGGAGAGGATCTGTACCGCGTCATGTGCTTCTGGGCAAGGGCAATAGCGTATTCAGCCACAACTGTCTTCCCTGCGGATGTATGAGCCGCCACAAAGACCGAGTCGTGCCGTTCCAAGTGCAGAATGGCCTGTTTCTGAAACACATCAGGCTCAAATGCCCACTGTGGGAGAGAGAAATAAATGGCAGCTGAAGAACAGAGTAGGGGAACTTCCTGCCTCTGGCTCACCGGGCATGCAGGGCAGTAGGGAAAAGGCCTGAGTGAGGTGAAGCTAGTACTGAGGTCCAAAACTGGCCTGGGAGGCCTCTGGTAAGGAGAGATAAGGAAGTGGGCTGGGAGGAGGCAGCGGAGCATGTCAGGACTGGCCCACATTACCTGGAAGGCTGGCTGGGGAATGAGGCGGTAGAAATCACCAACAGGAGAGGTGACATCCACAGGAATGGCCCACTGCTCCTGAGGTGGGGGTTTGGAGAGCTCTGGCAGGGATACGACTGTGGATGCTTCCTGGAAAAGTCAAGGTTAGGGGTAATGTACAGCCAGAAAACTCTCCATTACCACTCCCCACAGAAGATGCTCCAGTCTTTCCCTTAGACTCAACCAGGCCAGGCCACCCTCCCAGGGGCAAGACCCCTTGTCTCCTGCCTCCACCTTCCAGAAGCACCAACCTTCAACACTAGATCCTCTAAGCTGCTTGTTCGGGCCAAGGGAGCACTGCAGGGAGAGGCTGAAACACTGTCCTCTCTGGTACCTCCAGGCTGTCCCACTGCCTCCCTCTCAAACTCATCACCCCCACCCAAATCCAAGGGCTCGAGCAGACGGCTGAGACTCAACAACCCAGGAGCTGGAGCTGGGTGATCTGAGGAGCAAGGCAAAAAGGAGACTTGTTTGTTTCCATCTTTGTTCTATAGGAGAAGGGCATCACTCAAAACTCATCTCAAAACTCACCCTTTGGTGCAAAGTCCATGCCTTTCTTAAAGCCAGGTGGAATAGTAAGAAGATCTGGAGAATAAAGACAGAGAGAATGAGGGTCACTGCATGCTATCATACAAGTTGTATACTTCCTAAACGTAAAAGATATCACTGACAGAATAGACATTATAGCTGGGAACATCTGTTGTAGTAATTTTCCAACAAATGACAGTAAGGGTTATGGAAGGGGTACCTTTTCATAATTTGCTCAACGCATGGGAGGACTAACAGCAGCCCCATGATAAGCCTGGATCCCTTGTTCTCAGGGCTCAGTCTTGGAGGCCCACTTCCCAAGTGTCTATCCTGGCACTGCCTCACCTTTCTCAAAGTCTATCTCCTCCTCAGCCTCCTCCTGAGTGCTCAAATCACTCATGGTGGGTTCATCCATTCCACCTGGGGAGAGGTTGGACAAATAAAGATTCTCAAAGGGTAATAGGGAAACCCTCCCTTGGAGACGGAGGGCTCCCTCCCCTACCATCTCATTTCCACAAGAGTCACCTGGCCAGAAAGGGTACTGTGTTGGATTTCCCCACAGGGACTGGGAGGTGGGTCCTGGTGGCCGGCGAAGAGACAAGGAGGTTGTGGCCGACAGGTCTGTGTTCTCCAGCAGGACCTGAAGCAAAGGATCAGATCCCCACTGAGGCTGAGCTCGCCTCTGATACTCCTCTTTCCAACTCTGCTTCTCGTGGCCCCTGATCTCTTACCTCCTTGTAGCCCAGTATCTGGCCTGTGGTTGGGTGTCTTTGGGCTTGGAGGTCAGAGGGGACTGGGGCCCCCAATATAGCCAGAAGAGACCAAGGATCCATCTTTCTTTGCCACTTTCTAGAGAGAAGGAAGTAATTTTCCAGTCTTTCTCTTCTGTCTCAGCTTCCTTCAGGGACCCATCTCCCTGGTCCAGACCCTTCCAGGCCCCTCACCGGGCTGAGTGCTCCACACCATGCAGGGGCAGCCAGGCTGGAGATGACAGAAATGACTGCTCCGCTTCTTGCTGTAGATCTGGGGCACAGGGAGGGAGGCCATGGGGAAGCTGAAAGAAGGGCAAGATGAGAGAAAATGACAGATTTGTGTTTAGACTAGAAATGGTAGACATCCCAGACAGACTAGGACAATCAAGGTGAAGCAGTATTTTCCAAAAGTTGTAATGCTTTACAGGACAAATGACTTGCTACTGAATTACCAAAGACACTGGTTAACAATACAGATTTTGGACTTCAAAATCTTGGTCTGGACTTAAGAATATGTATTTCAAAAGAGCTCCCTTACTAATTATGAGGCACAATGAAATTTGAGAATCACTAGCTTTAGGAAAAAGGGGTCCCAGACCTAAAGATGAAGTCAGGGGCTCAAAGGCTAGCTAGCATCTCTGCCACCAACAAGTGCTTGCAGACGGAAGGGGGCTGAAATGAAAGAAGACACATTTGAAAGAGGAGTAGGTCTTAGAGCTAAAGTACCCCAGCGCTCCTTCCTCGTCCTTACATGAGCTCTGACTCACAGCAGGACCACTAGGATAGAGTCTGTCCTGCACCATTCCAGGCCAGGATGACGGATGTCCAGAGAGAATAGAGTGAGTCATGCCAGATCCTACTGTAAGAAAGAGATTTTATGCTGAAGACAGTCAACGGTTAGGGTCCAAAATCACTCACGGTGCTCTCTGGAGATCCAGGCACATTCAGCAGCTCCCAGCGCCCCGTGCATCCCAGCTCCACAGCCCGAAGGGGCAAATCCAGAGGGTCTGGGGGAGGTAACGCTGCGGGAGAAAAGTCAAAGGTCAGGGATCAAGGGTCGATCCCTGTCTACTCCTTCGTGCCATCCCCTCCTCCCCCTTACCGAGTCGCACAGTCTCGATCATCTTGGAGACGCCGTGCGGCCCCAGGCCAGGAATGCAATGAGCATCGGTGGGAACCCCGCCCCAAAACAGGCGGAAATGGAGGCAACTTCCGGTACACACCCCTTCGGGGGCGTGGACTAATGCTGCTGACGAAGTGCCTTAAACCTGTGGAAGGCCGGGCGGAAGTGACTGCTCCGCGGGACGCCTTGGTTACCGCTTTCTCCGCCCCTTGCTACGTCATCGCTCTGAGCCGGCTATCTGCTGCCGGTGCGGGCGCCGCCCGAAAGCGCGGGCCGGGGTTGCCGCCCCCTCAGGTAAGGCCTTCTCCTTATCACCCTTTGCCCCTTTCCTCCATGCTCCTGATCTCTTCTTACCTTTTTCGCTGCTCTGAGAGCGCTGTGCGGGTTCCAGTGCCGCCTCTACGGTTTGGACCCCGTGGTTGCCATGCTAACCCCAGTGGAGGTAGAAAGGTTCTGGTGCCATCGTCTTGGCGACGGAGGGGGTGTTTCTCCCCGGGCCACGTGGTTCCCCAAGGCACTGGTGTGTCGGTGATTCTAAAGACGAGGGTATACTGGTTGACCCCGGCGAGCGGAGTCTTGGACGGCAGCCTGGTTTAAGCAAAGAGGTAGAGAGAAGCAACACAGAGAATTAGGCAGGCCTGAAGGGGTGGTGGGGTTGGGTATAGTGTTCGGCGTGTGAACTCTGGGCGGTGACAGTGGAGAAAGATGTCTTGGGCCCTGCCCCTGAACCAGGAACCACCATGTTGGTGATACCCCCCGGACTGAGCGAGGAGGAGGAGGCTCTGCAGAAGAAATTCAACAAACTGAAGAAAAAGGTGAGGGAGTGTTTGTGGGCATGGCCCGACCTTTGACAGACTCTACACTACGAGACCACCTGGGGTGAGTGTGAGGGGATGGAGGGTTCTTTTGACTCATACCTTGAGAGTATCACCTTGCAGTGTAGCTTCAGAGGTGGGCTTTTCTCAAGTCTTGTGTACCTTCTCTCTTTTCTATTCAATCTGCCATGCAGTTGTCTTCCTTTCCCATGGCTTTTAGTACCACCTTAAAGCTGGTGATCCCCAAGTTTGGTTTTTCCAGTTGTGTGTGTCATCTTACTGATAACCTTTAGATATCCAAAATTAAAGCTATCATCTTCCTATTTATACTAATAAATCTAGTTTCTTTTCTGGACTGATCACATTCAGTTCTCGCATGTGTTTGGAATCAAAATCTCATCTCTGACTTCATTTGCATAGCCAAACGTTTGCCAAGGCTTCTTCATTCTTCCTTGAGAGTAATTTTTCCAGTTTATTTTTTCCTGTATATTCCATAGATTAGGTCTTTGCTGACTCTCACTTAGACTGTTGTAATGGTCTTTCAACAAGTTATTGAGTGCTTTTTTTTTTTTAACAGATTTCTTCACTTCTATTAAAATGATCCATTGAAAACACAAGACTGTTCTTTTTCTCGAAACCCTTAACTGGTTTAACATTGTCTATAGAACAGAGCCTTAAGTTCACATCTCTTTCTAGTAAAATAGAACTATTTACTAGTCCCAAAACATGCAATCCCAAAGCTTTCTTATCTCTGTATTTTTGCCATCCCCCACCCCCCGTTTTCTTTGTTTCAAATACCTTTTTTTTTTTTTCCTCATCTCTGTTGTGCAAAGTCTACCCAGGGTCCAGTGTAATAGCCAATTGGCATCAGAAAATCTTACTTGTTCTTAGCTGCAAGCAGTCTGCACCTCTTACAATCATTCTTGGCAATTAGTCTAGGCATTTTACTTCTCAGATTGTGTTTCATACTTTTGCTTATCCCTGTTACAAAGTCATGAATGGTATTTTCTTGTTAAATATACAAGGGATAGATGGCTGAAGCCCCCAGAAAGGCACATAGGCTTATACTTAGTTGTAGCATATAACCTGTGGCTCTGGTCTATGATTGAATTCCTTGTCTTCAACTTCAAAAATGTAATACTCTAGAAAGTCTTCGGATACTGTGGTTTGGATAGCTTAGGTATCACTGGCAGTAGATGATCTGGGGGACCATATGTAAGAGGCAGGGCTGCCTCAATGAACCACTCCAGGAGCACCATTTGTATTGTTTTCTCTGAGAAAGGTATCCCCTGGAGTGATGTGCCCAGAGACCTTGGGAAAGGACCTGGTCAAGGACTGGCCCTCACCAACTCCTCTCTTCTCATTCTCGTTCCCAGAAAAAGGCATTGTTAGCTCTGAAGAAGCAAAGTAGCAGCAGCACAGCGAGCCAAGGCGGTGTCAAACGCTGTAAGTCATGGGAAACGGGGATAGAGTGGAAACAGGAAGCACAAGGCTGACCTCTCTCACAGCCTGTCCAACATGATGCTTCTTTCTCTCACTACTCCAGCACTGTCAGAGCAGCCTGTGGTGGACACAGCCACAGCAACAGAGCAGGCAAAGCAGCTAGTGAAGTCAGGAGCCATCAGTGCCATCAAGGCCGAGACCAAGAACTCTGGTTTCAAACGTTCTCGAACCCTAGAGGGGAAGTTAAAGGTAAGCACAAGCAGAAAGATTGTTCAGAGGACTTGACTTCAGAGAGCATCCCTCCAAGTTGGAACAGAGGTAGGTTTAGGGGAAAAGGTAATGCCTATTCAATCATGGGCAAATTGCTCTACCATTGAGCTTCAGATTGCTTATCTGAAAAAGTAAGAAAATGGATGACTCCTAAATTTCCTATTTTACATGTTTTATGTGGCTCTAGCCCATGTATTAGAGCTCTTGGACTGTATTGTTCTAAAGAGTTCAACAGGCTGAAATGTCATCAGGTTGAAGAACTGTTCAGATTAACTTAATACTTTAAAGGTATATTAAGGTCGTTTATTTAAAAATGCCACATAATGGGATGAGAAAAGTACAAAGGAATTAAAAGAAAAAAAGATAGGTCAGAGGAAGCTGAGATGAGGCTGACAGAAGAGGAATTCCTCTGTCCTGTTGTCAGATAGCCTCCTACTCCCATATTGATGTAGGTCTCTACAACCTTCTTAGGATCCTGAGAAGGGACCAGTCCCCACTTTCCAGCCATTCCAGAGGAGCATATCTGCAGATGATGATCTACAGGAGGTAATGGTTCTCATTTCTTTGTCTCTAAGGGCCTGGGGATTGAGGAAGATGAGAGACCCACATGCTAGCAAGTAGGAATCATCTTAACTGAAATTTGGTCTCTTTTTCAGTCGTCCAGACGTCCCCAAAGGAAATCTCTGTATGAGAGGTTAGCAAGTTAGAGATAGGACTGGGTGCCAGTAGGTGGTGGTGGTGGAGAAGGGTGATTGCCTGGGTCCTTGAGCGGTCTGGGCTGGAGTGGAAGGAGCTGGGGCTGCAGAGGAGGGAGTGTTGAGTCTCCACAGGGTCTGGAAAGACAAGGTAAAGGTCCCCTTTGATTTTCACTGTCTTCCTCCCCCTAGCTTTGTGTCTTCAAGTGATCGGCTTCGGGAACTGGGGCCAGATGGGGATGAGGCAGAAGGCCCTGGGGCTGGCGATGGCCCCCCTCGAAGCTTTGACTGGGGCTATGAAGAACGTGGTAGTGCCCGCTCCTCAGTCTCCCCTCCCAGAAGCCGCAGCCGGGACCGCAGTCGTGAACGGAACCGGGACAGAGACCGAGATCGGGAACGGGATCGAGACCGAGATCGGGAACGGGATCGAGACCGAGATCGAGACCGAGAGCGGGATAGAGACCGTGATCGGGAGCGGGACCGGGATCGAGACCGAGAGGGCCCTTTCCGTAGTGAGTTAGCTCGGCTGGTGGAGAAAGTGACCTCAGATAGGATTAGATGGCTCCAACTAAAGTAGACTCTTAAAGTAGAGGGTGAGACAGTCTCCATCTTGTGATCTCCACAGGGTCGGATTCATTCCCTGAACGCCGGGCCCCTCGGAAGGGGAATACTCTCTATGTGTATGGAGAAGACATGACACCCACCCTCCTCCGTGGGGCCTTCTCTCCATTTGGAAACATCATTGATCTCTCCATGGACCCACCCAGAAAGTAAGGATGACATTGGAGCAAGATGATAAGTCCTGGGAGGACCTGGGTGTGAGGCTTGGGGAAGGAAGCCAACATGTCTCCAGCGGCCTATGAGCACTGGGTTTGGTTGGGTCCAGAAGATCCCATGAATGCTGTGTTGACCCTGTTTTCTTTCAACCCAGCTGTGCCTTCGTCACCTATGAAAAGATGGAGTCAGCAGATCAGGCTGTTGCTGAGGTTGGGACTTCCCATATCTGTTCTTCCTATCCCTCCTGCCATCCTCATGTTTTCTCTTTAAAATCCTGGGAACCAGGAGGAAATCATTTCCTCTTGACAGAAAGTCTCTCCTTAAGTACACAGAAAACATTACATTCTCAGCAACTCATGGAAAACCTCCTTTGGTTTGTCTGTAATGTTTCCTCCTATCCTCTGCCCTCTCCCCTCTTCTGCCCCAGCTCAACGGGACCCAAGTGGAGTCCGTGCAGCTCAAAGTCAGCATTGCGCGCAAACAGCCCATGCTGGATGCCGCCACTGGCAAGTCTGTCTGGGGCTCCCTCGGTAAGAATGAGATTCTTCCTCCCTCATCCTGTCCCCCACCTCACACCCACTCTTTTTGTCCCCCTGCATGTCCCTGAGTTCCCAAAAGATGATAGAGGTCTGCATTTGTGTGGAGGCTGTGGGAATGGGAAGGAGAATGGTCAGGCTCTCTTGTCAGTTGGAAGCAGAAGAAAAAGGAGAGAAAAGGATTGAGGAAAAGTTCTAATAACTGGAACAGGGATGAAAGTGGGGTGTGAGGTTTGTGAGGAAGATGAGCATCTCATGTGGCCTTGTTCACTTTGCGATGAAGTGTAATTGGTTTTATGAAATAAGCATTTGTAACAGGGATTGGGAACTCAGATGTGACACGAGAAATGAAAATGCAGATTAGTCATCTGTATCACGGTGGTTGCAAATATATAATATCACCAGGGGAAACTGAATTTGGAGAAAAAATGACGCAAGACTGGGTTTGAGGAATATTTGGGGAATATAATAGGAAGCAGAGCTGTGTTCCTTGTGCCCCACACATCCCAGTTCTCCTGACATGTTAGGTTGAAGTTGATGCAGAAGGGGTCGGATGGCTGGGAGCAGCACCAGAGGGGCCTGGGCCTTTGAAGCTGAGGGACAGCAACTTTGAGAAGGAGGGCATGATAAGCTGTGTCAGGCAGGGTACAAAGATCCCAGAAAGTGGGAGCTGGTGTTGAGGGATTCACTCTAGCCCTAGAGTGGCAAGGATGGAATTCTAGGAGATGGGGTAAAGAGAGGGGCACACTGGGTATAGAGAGGAAAGGGAAAGGAAAGCTCAAGACTCAGAGGAGACTGCTCAGGGCCAAAGCTACCCCTGAAAAGAGTTCTCCTGATGACGCAAGTAACATTTCTCAGTGGGAATAACCCGCTTTATCTGAAAGAGATTTTTCTGGCAAAGAAGTGGGCAGAATAAGGGGTTCAGAGCACAAGTGGCCTTCCAGGTGAAGGAATCAGAAAAGATCAGCATGTCGACAAAGGGCTACAGAGGTTTTCTAATTTTTAATTTTTCATGTACTGACTAAAAGTAGTAGGTTAGCACCATTCACATGTCTGAACAATAACAAAACATTGTGGTATCCGCATTTGCCAAGATAACAGCAAACCACTCCTTGCAGTAGTGATGGTTTGGCAGCCACTGGCCTAAGGGGGCTAAAGGGAGGCCATCCCAGCCACCAGAGGGCAGCAAAAAAACTGAGCTCTCAAGAGCCAGAAGCTAGGAGTGAGGTAGACTTTGGGCCTGGGGTCTCACCAGTGCTCTCCTTCGGTCTCAACTAATTCTGTCTTCCCTCCCTAGCCGTCCAGAACAGCCCTAAGGGTTGCCACCGGGACAAGAGGACCCAGATTGTCTACAGTGATGACGTCTACAAGGAAAACCTTGTGGATGGTTTTTAGGGAGTGGAGCTGGATTTCATGTGCCTCATCTGCCCCAACTGTGGTCTCAGTAAAACACTGAGGTGGAAGCTCACACATCTCCCTCAGCCTCTGGTTTTTCAGCATTTGGGATTGGGATTGAGCCTTTAAAAACGGCTATTAGATTTTATCTCATTTGTAACAACATGGCCAGTGCAGATTCCCCACTCTATTACCCCAAAAGGATCTTGAACACAGGTATTGTTGCAGCTATTTTAATTTGATTTCATGGCCCTGTCCAGCAGTAAACCCCTTATAGAAAATCCAGGTTCTCATCTTGGAGTTTCTCCTTGAGCCAGGGTAGTACTTGGAAGAGGTTGATATGAAAGTCTCGGGCATGAGCAGGTACCTGTTGACGCCGCCCATGGTCTTTGCAGACATCCACTACACCCCAGCTGATCACACCAACCTGGAAAAGGGGAGGGGGTGCCATGGATCATTTGGTAGAATTCCTTCCCAGGAAACACAACTACTAGTTGTATCTGCAGTGAACTAGAAGACTCAGCTCAGTCCTGTCCTCTAGCACCCAGTCTAGGCACGTGGTCCTAAACCAGTCAATTCAAGGAATGTCCTAAGATGAGGCAGGTTCTTCCCTTCCCTTATGAGTCACATGCATTGAGCTTTCCTGCTTTCGGCTGCATGCTGATCACTTGACATCTACCCACAGATGAGAAAGTGGAAACTCACTTGAATAAAGCGACTCCTCTTGTGAATAATCAGAGGGCCACCAGAATCACCTACAGGGAAGAAGAGGCTGATGGGTAAAAGGCTTTTGGGCCTTAGGAACTTGTAGCACAACCAAAGAGCCTTCCCTTACCTCTGCAGGTGTTGGGGTCAGCATAGGGAGTCACCCCTCCAGTGCAAAGAAACCTTGGGGTGACCACCTCAGAGATATCCTTGACTTTCTCATAGCCTGGAGCCTTTTGAGCATCTCTCTCACATCCAGCTTTCTGCAGGTGATATGAGAAGCATGGAGGAGAAAGGTGATGAATGAAGCTTGCTTAGAAAGAATCAGGCCTTAGAGGACCACTTGAGGATCCCACATTCCTCACCTTATCCCCATTCTTGATGTAGACCTCCTTCCGAGCCAGCATCTTCTTCCTGTCCTTGGTTAACTCAGATACAAACAGAGCTTTGATATCCTTTTTAGGGAGTAGCTCTTCCACTGGACAAATGGACGGCCTGGGTCATTTCAGCATTCTCCCTTCCCCCATCTCTCCATTGTCACTCAGCAAATATTCCTCAACCCCTCCCTTATGAGCTAGGGTCTTGACTGGCATCTTTTGCAGCTCCCTCTCATGCCCTAGTTGTCTTAAAATCTCACCATAGTACTCCGCTCCCTGAATATATCTTACTCTGTTGCTGGCAAGTGGTTGATCGTGGAAGCCTCAAAGCTTGATTTGTTCCCTCAGTGCAGGGGAGACAGATGGGTCTGTTAAGGAGAGATGGGGAAACTCAGAAATGGCAAACTGGATCTACCCCAATCCTTCAACCCTACCTTTCCAGCCTTTTCTCAAGGAGTCAGATATCTCACCTGACAGTCTCGCTATATATCAGCTTTTTCTTGAGCTTGATGAGGGCCACATCATAGTCATAAAATTCAGGAATTCCTTTTTCTTTTTTACCATTGATGTTGTACTTGGGGTGAAATAGGACTTCTTCTATGTCCAATTCCTGCTTCATCCCTCCTGAGATAGGAAGTAAGTGGGTACCTGTGGACCACCCACCTCTCTGCGGGCAGCTTTCTACTTCTGGCCCCATGTCATCCCTACCTCTAAGTCTTTCCCATCCCTAACTGGTCCCGGGTGCAAAGGAGGGGGCTATGTTGAGGAAGGGTAGACTGGGCTCTTGAGCAAATGGGTAGTATTCTGCAGAGGACAGGTCTGGAGCTCCAAATTGATTTGTTGCATCATCCTTACCCATGCTGACCTTGATTGAGTGTTTCTGGTCATCCACCGTGAAACAGTGTGCTGCTGTCAGCACAAAGTACTCAGACACCACAGCCCCCATGCAGTTCTCATGTCCCTTCGAAGGGCGCTGGGAACAGAACAGCAGAGGGAGGAAGCTCAACTCTTATACCACAATCTAATATGGGCATTTTGCCCTTTTCCCTACCCTCTTTTCACCCTGACCTCACCTCCCACAAGTCCCCACCACCAGAACGTTGTGCTTACAGTGACTGAGATCTTGACCTGCCATGGTTGCTTGTGATAATCAGTACCTTTCCTGTGCTCCCAAACCATGCCACAGAGACCCAGAGTCCGAGTTTCATCTGGCAAGAAAGAATGTGCTGAAAGCTGGGACACTTCTTTTCCAGATGGCAGGGGCTTTGGGGGAGGGACACCTACATATCCATGGGAAGCCAAGGCCCATAAGGAGAAAAGAGCAGGGAGGGGCATTTGGTTCCTTAGGTCAAGGGCAAGGAATCGCTGGTACAGTAAAAAAAAATTTGAGACCAAGATCGGAGACCTGGATAACTTAAGGCCCAACTCTTGCTAGTTTGCTGTCCCTTGACTGTATTGGCCTCAATTTCCACATCTGTAAAACAAGGGACTTGAGAAAAAGCTCAAATGTCATTTGGAGCTCTGTGATTCTAAGATCAGAAAGTGGACACTGCCAGGAAGCAAGAGTGGCACTGAGAGGAAGAACAAGAAAGGCCTTCCAGACTGCCAGGGTTTTAGGAAGATAGGATGAGTGAACTTGGGGGAGGCCTAAGGGAGAGCTGAGTTTCCTGACCATTTTGCACCCTTCTGGTATCTTCCTACCAAGCATTTGGAAGAAAACATCCTCCAGGTTTTCCATGTCCTTGACTTTGAACACATGTTGCTCTTTATCTTTCTTAGAAGCCAAAGCATTGATGTTCTCTTGGTTCACAAGAGGCCCAACCCCAAACACATAGACATCTGACGGGGGGAAAAAAAGGAGAGTGAGGGTACAGACTCGGGTGGGTAGCGGGAGGCAGGGGCTAAGAAAGCAGGGTACTGGTTTCTGGGCAATAAGACTCACCCAGATAATCTTCCCTTGGGTTTTTGCGATCCCTACCAATGTCCAGCAAGGCCCGGATATCATGAATGACAGGGACTGGGTCCCCGCCCATGTTGTGCAAGCCTGCAGAAGAGACAAGGACCTTGAGGGTGAGAGTCAAGGAAGGAAGAGGATCAGGAAACATAAATTTGCTGGAAATAGTGATATGCTTGGCTGGGTAAGCAGGTTGGGGAGGGAATGGAAGTGACAGATCACAGAGAGCTTTAAGGAAAAGGGTCCCTCCTTATAAAGTGTCACAGGAAAGATCTACACAGCATGGTTGCTGCTCAGAGGCCCAAACAGGAATCTAGTGTCACGTGGACTTAAGGGCCACACACTGGTACAAATCATGGGGAGTCAGGTAGGAGAAAGGGCCCTCTGACCATCAGTCATGAGAATGATGACATGGCGGGTACGGTTCCAGCCTTCAGGGCGGGTGTTCCCTTCCCAGCCCATCATGCTGTACACTGCCTGGAGGGCCTTCTTGGTATTAGTCCCTGTCTTCAACTTGTGATCTGTGGAAAGGGAAGAGATTGTCACCTCACCTAGTCTTCCAAACCATCCTTGAACTCGAGGGGCCTATCAGCAATTGAGATCCCACATCTCTCAACTTTTTTAGTTGATTGTTACCCTCACTGACTTCCCTTTGACCACAAAGTGACCCTCTCAACCCCTAACAGGTTTCCACTAACCTCCATTCCCCAATGACCCTGCTGTCTAACCAAAGACTACAAAGTGGTCCTCCCTGCCCCCTTACATGGTCTCACATAACACCCCTGGACCTTCTGACTTCTCTGACCCCAAAGTGAACCTCCCACTATTCCCTCCCACCATTTGCTTTTCTGACTCCTGACCTTCATAGCTGATTTTGTTGAGCTTCTCTGTGACCCATTCTGCATTGCTGCTCTCTGCATCAGACACTCTGATCAAAATGTTGGTGTCTGTGGCATATGTCACTAGACCATATTTTGGCTTCACCCCATAACTTGCCACCTGAGGGGAGCAAAGGGTCATTGCATTGCAAGTAGAATACTACGGTTGGGAGAATTCAGCAGCTTTGCTGGGATTAGAGAGGTCATTAGAGAGGCATTCAAGGGCTGACAGGTCACCTGAGGTTTGTAGTGGAGTCTGGGTTAAAGGTCAAGAAACTGCTTCAAGTAAAGGAGGAGGACAGCTTAGGACCTAGAGATGTTCTGGAACCCTATGGCTCAGAGAGGCTGGGAACACCAAGAAGCTAGTCTTGGCAAGGCAGTGAGGGCCATTCAGGGTCTCCACATTCAGAGGGAGGAAGCTCCACCTTCTCAATGAAGTCTCTGAGACAATTCTTGGCCCCTGTGAAGTTGTGCGCCCCAACGCTGTCTGATCCATCCAGCACCAGGTATATGTTCATTGAGCCTGAGGGATCCAGGACGATCTTCCTCTTCTGTTGCTCCCCTGGGTACCACCAGAGACACTCAGGCTCCACCATGCATGGTTCTCCTGCCCCTTCTCCATCCTTCTCCAATTCCCCACCCCACTTCCCACTCTGCCTTCAAACCTGGGCTGTGCCCATCTTCAGCATCAACTCCTTCTATAGTCTCTGTCAGAGAAGACAGGAAGGCTTCGGCCACCTCTTCAGGGGTATCGTACATAAAGATGTCTGGGAGAGGTCAGAGATCGGGTTATACGTCTGGGAAGTTCAGAGACACAGTGACCCGAGAGAGGGGATGATGAGTTTCTGGGATGGGAGGGGCTCAGAAGTGAGGAAAGTCTACAGGGAGGTTTAGAAGTGGAAGAAACTGGGTCAGGAAAGGGGGAGAAGACAGTTGTGGGGATATGAGGATAGAAGAGCAGGATCTGAGCAGAGGGCATTGGTCAAGAGTCACCTTGGCAAGAAGGCTCCGTTCCACTCCAAGATCCACCTTCCTGGCATGTTCGCCGCTGGGAGCCACGCAGGGTGAGCCCCCGGCTGCAGTAATAGGTGACACTGTCTTCAAGGCGGTATTGGTTGCCCACCTTCCTTGTGCCAATGGGGATGCCTGGGTTGGGGCAGTACCCCGCTGCAGAGGCATGAGACATGGAGGTGAAAGCCAATGCCAGAGGCCTGGAGGGCAAGGTAGAGCACAGGCTGCAGCATGGTCAGGGAGAGGCTACCATGATGTGGGGAGGCAATGCTGCTCACCTCCATTGTCACAGATTGCCGTTTGGCCATCCCACCGACCAGTCACTTGGCAGGTGCGATTGGCAGAGCCCCGGAGAATGTAACCATCATAGCAGTGGAAAGAGATCTCATCACTCAGATTGTAGTAGGGGGCCCGGGGCCAGTACTCCCCATTCTCAAAGTCCTGTGGTCTTGGGCAGTGGATTGCTTTGGGGGAGAGGGCCAAGTACAAGTTACTGAGAGGGAAGGGCTGCACTTTAGGCTATCCCTCCTGGTCTCAGGGTCCCTGTCACTGAGGAACAGTGCCTTCTTAGGCCCACAGTAGCAGAGTCTATCTTTCAGCCCCTAGAGGGTCCTTCAACCCATGGAGAGTCTCATTGCTCCTCCCTCCCCATTTCTGGATGTTCTGTTAACTGCCAGGGCTGCCTGGTGCTGGATAAATACTTAGTAAAGATTAGCTCTCCTTCCCCCTTCCTCCTCCCTCCTTCCCACCTCCAACTCAAAACAGCTCCTACACTTGCTCAGCCCAACTTGTCAGCCTACCTACAGTCTCAAAACACTCTAATCTCCTCCTAGTCTGGACCTTGGTTGCCACCTGCTCCAATTCTCTGCTGGCCCATGCCCACCCTCATTGTCCTCCAACCTCTGCATTCTGCCTTCTTGACAATCTTTTGGTCCTGGGTCTGCAGGGTGCTCCAGGACCCCGTGGATCTGCAGGTACGAGCCTGCACAGGGTATGGGTAGAAGCCAGAGGGACACACATACTCCAGTGCCTCGCCCTCCTTGAGGAGCCGGAAGGAGCCACCTTTAATCTCTACTCCCTCTAGAGAGCAGGATCCTTGCGGCCTGGCCTCCGGCAATGGCGTGGTGCTCACACCTAAAGAGACAGGTTGATAAGGCAGGGCCTGACAAGGGCAAAGAGGGATGCTGGGGGCAGCAGGAGGAGGGGTGGTGACCTGACTTACCTCCAGACAAGAGGCCCAGGACCAAGGGTACCAGACAAAGTCGGAGGCTGAGATTGCACCTCAAGGCGACAGAAGGCAGGAGAGAAGCTGACGCTGAAGGCGGGATGGCCTTCTGCGGCTTGTGCTGCATGTCTGCTTGACTCAAAGTCTAAGCTGAAACTCCAGACCTAAGCCTGGTCGCACTCCCTTCCCCTGCTCCCCACAACCTCCAGCCTTTTATGCAATCTGTGTGCTGGCACCTGCAGCTCAACCTGCCCGCCCTACCCACATCACTTTCCGGAATGTCCAAGGGGGGGGGTTCACTGAGCTGCCAGTCAAGGAAACAAGGAAATAGAAACTACACAAACCCCACCCTTTGCTGCCCAAGGTCCAGGACTCTTCATTTCAACACCTCCTCTCTACCCCAGTTCCTCCCCAACAAGCCCAGACCGCCCCTTACGGACCAGAAATAAGACCCTACTTACTCCCCTGCTGCTCTGTTATGGAGCAGAGTCCAGCCACTGTTTGTACAGCAGGGTGTCTGACCTGCCTTCTGCGGTTCCTGGAATCATTCCTGCCTTCCCTACCCCACCCCACCCCACCCCCCGCAGAGGCACAGACAGATGTGGAAATCATTAATTTTTATTAATTTCATAACTGGGAAATTCCATGTGAAAGTGAAAGGAGAGTAAGTCATGTAAAGCCAAGGGTGGGCTGAGCACTGCCTTGGGATCCAGGAGGCCTGACTTAGGCAGGGTGAGGAGTGAGGATGGGTCAGGGGATTGGAGGACAGAGATTCAGAAGTAGGACATGGGAGAGATGGCAGTTCCCGCAGGACAGCAAAGGCGTCAGTGGGCATGATTAGAGGGGCAAAAAGTTCAGGACTCCCTCCAGGTGCTGCCTTAGCCAGGGCTGCAGGCGAAAGAGATTGATGTGGAAATCTCTTGGTTCCGGGACCTTGCCTCTGGGGGCTCTCTTGCGGGAGTTTTTATCAGAGCTGCCACAGGGGTTGTAGAGACCCCAGCTCACCAGGCCCACCTGGAGAAGGAGAGAATGGGATGGGAGTCTGCCGCAGCCCTAGCTCCAAGCCCCAACCTCTCTGGTTCCTTCAAAGATCTCCTTCATCTCCGCCCCCACACACAAGGCCAAAATCCTATAACCCCAGTCCTGAGAGCTTTTCCCTCCCCGCCCTCACCTGAAAAAACCTGAATCTCCGCTCAAGGAAAACTGCTCCTCCAGATTCTCCTGCAGAAAGAAGGGACAAGATATTGTCATTCTGACTCTTGCCCTGCTCCCCTGTCATTGGGGCAATGCACAAGCTTCCAGGCATGCATGCTGACCACAGGTGGCCTTCTCTCAGGAATCCACTTTCTGGGGTGGAAGACAGGTAGGAGGTACTCACCTTTGCAGGGGTTGTCATCCTCCCTGGTCCCACTGCAGAGGAACTGGTCGGTCACCACCTCTTTGACATCTGTTAAGTTGGGGAATGTTTTTTTGTCTTGGGAGACGACCTTAATACAGCTTGTCCACTGTAGTAGAGGCAGAACAGGCGAGAAGAATGGAATGAGCAGGCCCAGGGAACACCTGGCAGTCCAGCTAAGGCTGGGAGGAGAGGCGACTCAGGGTCAGATGGAGAAAGCAGTGAGAGCTGGAGGAGGCAGAGAAACACTCTGGGAGATGCCCCAGAGGAACCCCATCTCCCTGTAGCATCCCGGACCTAAGACCCTCACCTCAGTTCCTGTCTTGAGGTTAATGTTCAGTTTGTCCCCATTCAAGGCCACAAAATGAGCAGGAACACTCAGTTTATCCAGAAGTTCGTTCTCTGCAGTCAAGGAGAGGGGAGGTTAGTCCCTTTACCCAGCATCCAGACTCCTGATTTGGGGACTGCAGCACAGTCCCCAAGCCCTGGTCCCAGCTCTTCACACACCTGAAGCCCCACCACTCACCATGCTCTCGGCAGGTGCTGCTTGGGGATCTCCTCAGAGCCAGATTGGCCCCCACTGTGCAGGGAAGACAGATGGGCCTGGGAACAAGGGTGCGGGTCACACAGACCTGACCTTAGTGCCTGTCCTCCAGGGCTCCCCAGAGGATGCCCTCCCATCCCAAATGCCAGCACCTGGCATGAGTGGACATCTTCACTTTCTGGGCCAGCTTCAGCAGGGCAATGTCGTCACCATAGAATTCCAGGATTCCCTGTTGCCTCTTGGCAAAGACGTTGAACCCCGAGGAGATCACCGCCTTCTCTATTTGGAAGTCTTTGCCCCACTGAGAGTTGGGATCCCCTGGGAATAGTATGGCAGAATGGGTTGGGCCAGAGCTCCTAAAGGGACCAGAGGCTAGGGACAGGGATGGGAGCTCTGACCACGAGGTCAGGAATCTGGAGGTGGCCCTGTCTTACCCACATTGACCCTCCACAGGGAACGGTCCTCATCGGCATGGCGGAAGCAATGAGCGGCTGTCAAGACCCATTGATCTGAGATGAGGGCCCCCCGACAGGTCTCATGGCTCTTGGGCTGCAAGGGAACAGAAAATCTTCAGGGACTGCTGTCTCCGGCCCATGGCTACTTTCACCTCTGAGATCCAAGCCCCACCCCTCCTTCCTGGTACCTTGATAGTGACATGCCAAGGTGTCCTCTCCTGGGCAGAGGCATTGGCTGACATGTTTCCCACCCCACATATGGTATCTATGAGCTGGGAGACATCTGTGGGCATGAGGAGCAGATGGGGAAGGAAGTATGTGAGGGGCACCGTGAGCAGGTTCCCAACCTGGATCCCTGCCCTCCCCACTCTGGAGAGGGTGAACAAAGGTCACTCACCCAGCATGTGCTCAAAGACCTCGTACAGAGCCTTTGTGTCCTGCAGAATGAAAGTGTGCCTCTCACCATCCTTCTTGGACCCCAGCTCATTCAGTTCTCTCCAATCCACATCCAGCTTGCCCACCCCGATGGCGTAGATGTCTGATGGGGAGGGAGAAATCACCAGAATCTTGTGGCTTGGGGGCTATCCCGTGAGACAGGAAGCTGTAATTTAGAACTCACTGTGTTCTACATGAGCTGGACCCCACCTCCACCCCGCAGCATCTATAGAATTTCATTTCCTACCACTCTTCACCCTTCACTCTCTTCCAGCCACACAGACTTCTTGAAGTTCCACAAATTTGCAGGCACACTTCCACCTCAGGCCTTTTGCAAAAGCTGAACTTCTTCCTGGTTCACTCCTCCCATAGATTTCTCACATGGCTCATTTTCTTATCTTTTTAAGTCTTGACTCAAATGTCACTATCTCAGCGAGTCTTCCCTGGCCTTGTTGTCTAAAAATTTAATGCCCCAGACACTTCCATTTCATGCCTGCTTCATTTTATACCTAAGTATGTGTCACTATTTACCATGGATCACTTATTTATCTTGTTTAATGCCTACAGTGTCTCCCAAAAGGATTATGTTCAAGTTCTATCCCTCAGTACCTGTGAACATGAGCTTACTTGGAAGAAGAGTCTTTGCGGACATAACCAAGTTAAGATGAGGTCATACTGGCTTAGGGCGGTCCCTGATCTGATGCCCAGTGTCTTTATAAGAAGAGGGAAATTTGGACACAAACTCATAGAAAGAATGCCATGAATGCTATGTGATGATGACAAAGAGATGCACTGAAGGAAGAAGGGGATGTGAAGACAGAGGTAGAGACTGGATTATCCTACTACAAGCCAAGAAATGCCTTGGAGACACCAGAAGCTGGAAGAGTCAAGGAAGGCTTCTTCCCTAGAGCCTCCAGAGGAAGCATGGCTCTGTTGGCACCTTGATATTGGACTTCTAGCCTCCTGAACATGATAGAATGAATCTCTGTTGCTTTAATTCACCCAAGTGTGCATATTTTATTGCATCAGCCATAGCAAACTAATACATTGCCCCCTCCAGTATGACATCCCCATGCAAGGAGGCTTTTTTTTTTTTTTTTTTGACGCCTACAGCACCTGGTCTTCCTAGGTGGTCTCCTATCCAAGCACTAACTCAACCCTGCTTAGCTTCTGAGATCAGATGAGATTGGGCATGTTCAGGGTGGCATGGCCGTAGGCAAGGAGGCATTTTTGTCTGTTCACAGCTGTACCTTTCAAATGGTACCAAGCCCAAGAAAGGCTCTCAGGACATTTTAAATGACTAAATAAATAAAAAGGAACTCATGAACATAGCATGGAGGCAAAACTTCAGATCTGGTCTTTTTCTGTAAAATGTAGGCTCTGGGAGAGGGGCCTGGAGACATCTCTTCCCACTGGAGATCCTGAGCCCACACAACCATCTAGGCACAGCCTCTGAGTGAGTGTGGGTGCCAGTCTATGGGTGGCCTACAGAGTCTGGTCTTCTCCTACCCTTGGCACGAGATTTCGTGGCCCTTTTTTTGCTCCCAGAGGGCCCTGTGTCGTGGGTAAGGGTAAGATACTCAGACAGACTGTGAGAGAAGTATTCCCTCAGGAAGCAATCTAGCACTGGCCAGGAGGAAGAATTTCCAATGGGAGCTGGGCAATTCTCATGCCCCACAAGTTGTCTTTGAATATTTCCCTTCAGTTCCTGCTTCCTTCTAATAAAGTTTTTGAGAATTTAAACATGGCCCAGTTATGCTAAGGAGTTAGGTAATGAAGTTTGAGTTTTGCCTTCCTTAGATCAGAATTTTACAGAAGAATCTTCTTTTCCCTGATAGGCAGGAGGAGTGGGGTGAAACAGAAAAGAGAGGAGCCAAAGGGCAAGTGAAACTTGGGGGTTCCTTATCTGGAGCACTTCTCTTTGAAATTGTTTTGTGGTCAAAGGTCAGTGCAATTTGTATTCAGTCTGAACCTGAGGAATTGTTCTTTTAGCGTCTGCAACTGCCAAAGCCTTAGTTAGTTATCTGTACTGCTAAAAGGGGAACTGACAGGGATAGTACCTACAAGCAATGCAGGCCTTTGCTTCCTGGAGAGGTTCCTGGAACATTAAATGGTGAATAATGATGCTGATGTTAATGATGGTGGCCGCTAACACACACTGTGTTTCTCTGTGCCAGGCAATGTCTGAGCATCTGCTCCCATCAGTTTAAGAGGTAGGGCCTAGGACTATCCCACTCGCCCAAGTGAAGAAACTGCCACAGCCACAGCCAATGAAAGATGAAACCACGGATGAAACCATAGGTGGTTTAACTCCAGACTCTTCAAAGTGACACTTGGCTGCCTTCATACAGAATGACACAGCCTGGGGTGGTGTGTCTTGCTAAAAAGAAAGCCAAGATCCTGGAACCCCTGTTTGCAAGCTTTGTGCCTCCTGCAGGGGCAGCACACATGGGAGCAGGGGTAGATGCTCACCTAGATAGTCATTCCTCTTCTGATTGATGTTCAAGATCTCTTTGATACTGTCAACGGCTGGCTTGGGAGAGCCCCCCATATTGGACTTTCCTAGAACAGGGAGGGGAAGAAAATGTTCCTCTGGGAAGATAGATCAGGATTCCCCACATCCTGGGAGCCTCAACACCTATACTTTCTACCCAAGTTTCAAGATACATTATTTACTGAAATTCTCTGTATTCTAGAGAATACTGGGACAGGAGCTTCATTTACTTTGTTTCATTTAATTTTCATGAAACCCTAGAAAGCGTGGGTATCCTCATTTTACAGACAAGAAAACTGAGTTCCGCGGGGTGATATAATGTGGACAAAATCAAGACAGCAATGACAGAGCTTAGATCCACTACACAGTGCACCCTTCCATCTGCTCCTTGACTTCACTGCTCCAGACCCACACCCCACCACACACACACCAGGTCACTCTAGTCGACAGTCCTGGGTAGTGACAATAACTAACATTTATAATCACAAAACACTTTTACACAAACTACTTAAAGTTCTCTTCATAAAAATTGTGTAAGGAACAGAGTACAGCTATCATTATCATCATTGTCATCATCATTACTGTCATGACTTTCAACACTATATCTAGTTTTTAAACACTATTTCTACTTTATAAATAAGAAATTGAGACCCAAATTGGCAGAAAGAGAACCAGAATGCAGGTCTTATGATTCCATCTTGGCGCTCCTTCCACTGTCCCAGCCTCACTCACAAAGACAGTGACACCCACCATCTGTCAGAAGGATGATGGCATGTCGGATTTCCAGCCAGGCAGCCGTCTTCATACCGAGGCGTTGCATTTGATTATTCATCATGATATAGACACTATTTAGGGCCTCATAGGTGTTAGTTCCGGTTCCATTTTCATGGTCTGGAATATGTGAAGAAGAAGGACTCTCTTAGAAACTTTCCACCTGCCACTTAAGAAAAGGGAGTCACTCTACTTCCCCCAGCCAGTGGAAATGAAATTATCAACTGGTTTGACAAACTCAGACCTTGAATATCCGGATAGAAATTTGGCATCATCGCCTCCTGAGGCTTTAAAAGCCATTCCCCTTAGAAGTGTTCATTGCATTACCCCAATCCTAGGCCACTCCAAAGTCCCCAGATTCAAAGATGAGGTTTGCAAAGAACCTGGATTGTGTAGCGTTTGCTGCCCAGTCCCCAGGCAGTTTCCATGACATGGGCAGACTACAGTGCTGAGCCACAAAAACCAGACCTTGTGGTTCTGGCATCATGAAGGAGCCAGAGACCGGCACTGGATATGCAGCACATTAGAGTAAGCCAGGAGTTGGTGGGAGCTGGAACTCCTCCACCATTAGCCTGGCTTGGAGACCGGAGGAACCAGAGCCCCAGAGCCCCAGGGCCCAGAGACTTGAATGCCACCAAGAGGCCTCTCTCTCTAACTTGTCCAGAATCTATTGGCAGGAGAGCTCATCCCCCCGCTTTCCTATCGCTTTCATTTGATGACACCTGTACCTTTATAGTTGATGTTGTCCAGACGGTCGATCACTTCGGTCACATCCCGGGAGCTGTCATGCAGGACAGACATGATGATTTGGGGCTTTGATGCAAAGGTGATGATGGCAACACTAACATTGATCTCAAAACTAAAGATCTGTGAAGGGCAAGTGAGAGGCAGCGTGAGGAGCCCTGAAACTGAAGGGGGAGCTAGTACGAGAGCAAACAAAGGGCCCTGGAGGAGGTAGAGAACCTGAACTGACAAAGGCAAGGTCCATGGACACTTACTAAGAAACTGCTGCTTAGAACAATTCCGAGAACTGACATTTGTTGACCATCTACTCTCTTTGATAGGCTCGCTCCTCATTTAATATTCATAGCAACATTGTGATGGTCCCTATTTTATAGATGAAGAAACTGAGGCTTTGTCACATTGCCCCAGATCACACCGCTGGTAAGAGGTGGTTGGAACCTGTCGGTGCAACTCAGAGGCACTTCTCCAACTATTGCATTTTGCAGCCTCACAGTTTAGTAAGTTACTTAAATTTAAGTCCTAAGAGAGACTCTAAGGAGCACAAAAACTGCCCTCTTTAAAATGTAGCTGGGAGGAAAAACACATACCTACGTAAACTACTGTGAAAAGCATAATTACCAAGCAAAATATGGGCAAAAAATCTAAACTGGCAGATTCAAAACTCTTCCACTCATGCATCCAGTCAGTAAGGACATTTCAAGCACATACCCCTATATAGGTATATATGCTTATAAAGTATGCTCGTATTCATAAAGTGTGTCACTATAAACATATACAAAATATTTAAATGTTTTAAATTATTAAATATGAAGTTATTAATTTAATCTTAAATCAAAATTAATCAACAAGGTAGCAGTATTTTTCTGCCATACCTCAGTGGATTATTTTGTGTACCTCTCTATGGAGACCACTGTTCCAGATGATGAATTCCTGAAAACTAGGACCTCAGTCTTATTTATCTTTGATGTCCCCCCAGCACCCAGCACCCAGCACAGTGTCTGACAAATAGTGCCCCAACAGTGTTTGTGGAATTAAAAACATGATCCCATAAATTGAATCCATGATTCCTTCATGACATGCATATAATCTGGGAAGACTTCTTGAAAGAGCTGGACTGTGAGTGGAGTTCTGAGGAAGAGAAGAAAACAGAGAGAGAGAGTGTGTACAGGAAAGCCTCCTCTGTGCCCAGGCTCCCATTTCCTGACCCTGTCCACCATGAGGATGGCACTGTCCTTGAAGACACGAAACTCGTCTTCTGTTATACTCTGAGAAGCATCCAGGAGCAAGTAGAGGTTCAGGTGACCAGAGCGCTGGATTTGGATTTTTCGGCCCACATTTTCTGAAAGGAATGTGGAAGAGGAAGATTCAGATTTCTGCCTCCTACCTTCTCTCTTACCAAGAGAGCCAGACCGCCCTGCTTCCCCTCCAGTAAGCTCAGCAATGCTGAGTTCACCAGAAGCCGAGCCTGGAAAGCCTCCCCAGCACCCTGCTGCCCGCTCTTCAAATGCTCACCCTTCTTCTTCTGAGTGGGATTGGTGGCTCCAAGCAGGTGAGACAAGGAGGTGCCTAGAGCAGGGGCCACATCCTCAGGAAAGTCGTAAGAGTAGGGCTCTGTGGGAAGAGCCACTGGAGTCAGTCAGGGCCTGGTAGGGGATGGGGAGTGCTCAGGAGTCTCGGGAGGGTCAGGGCAGCTACTCACGGCGGCAGATGGGCTCTGTTCCACTCCAGACCCCATTGCTCTGGCACTCCCGCTCTGCAGACCCTGTCAGCACCAGATTTGAGGAGCAGCGGTAGCTCACCTTGTCCCCAAGGCCAAATCGGGACCCTGTCCTCACTGAGCCCACCGAAATGCCCGGGTTGGAGCAATGGCTGGCTGCACATGAACAAAGGAAGATGGAAGTGAGCAGGAACCTACCTCTTTGACCTCTTGCCCTGCTTACCTGCCCTCTCCCTCCAGCTCTTCCTCCTCTCCAGCCCCTCAGAGCTTCTGTGGGCCCCTTGGCCTCCCTCTTGGGAGACCCCACAACCATGCTTCCCAGGGTTGTGGATAGAAAAACCTTAAGGAGAGCCAAATGTTTAGAGCTCAGTGGCCTCGGTTGCCAGCTAAAGCATCCCAGACCCAGCCCAGGGACTCAACATGCATCCATCCCAGCACTCCAAGATAGATGTCAGGTGAGGAGACCACCTCCACAGAAGACACTGGCATTTTCTAAACCACAGTGAGTCATCACTACACACTCACCAGAATGGCTAAAACTAAAAAGATGGGTAATTCCAAGTGTCAGAGAGGATGAGTCCACCAAAACTCTTTTATATTACTAGAGTGTCATTGGTGAAACTGCTTGCCAGCCTCCCCTAAAACTAAACGTATGCAAACTGTGACGCAGTAATTCTACTCCTAGATGATATGCTCAAGAGAAACAAGTACAAAAGTGCACCAAAGTCACGTACAAAAACATAATTGAGCTTTATTCATAATAGACAAAAACTGGAAATAACCCAAATGCCTATCAACAGGAGAATGCATAAATGAATTTTAATATCTTCATATAATGAAACTACACAGCAGAATAGGTTATAGCGTATGTGGTGCTTATCGGATTCCAAGGGATGTTCTAGATGCTTAATAATATCAACTCATTTAATCCACATGACACCCCCATGCAGTGGGAACCCTTACTATTCCCATTTTAAAAATGCAAAAACTGAGGCACAGAGAGGTAAGATAACCTACCCAAAGTCAATGTCAGAGCCAGGCTTGGAATCCAAACTGGCTCAAGAAGAAAGACACTTGAGCACAATACTTGATTTTTTCTCAGCATACCCTCCGTCCCTGCAATCCTGTGGGACCTGAATACCAATCTAGCTTTGAAGCATTTGGAAAAGAAAGACAGCACGTGGAGGCTTTATGTTGGGTCTGAAGTTTAGAATCAACTACCTCAGGCCTGGCTCCCTGCAGCAGGTGATGTGTGTTGTGACCTGTAGATCTCGATTTACCAAAATCCAGGAATATTATTTTGGCACTAGAAATACCAGGCCACTGTCCTCACAGAGGATCCCTGGACACACATCTGGCTCCAGGGTTCCTGGAAGTCCCCAGCCCCCATGCAGCCATCAGTCAGGGCACTCACCGCCATTGTCACACACGGCTGTCTCCCCATCCCACATGCCGTTGGGGCGACACTGCCGCACAGACGAGCCCCGCAGTGTGAAGCCATCCTCACACTCAAAGCTCAGGTTGCCACCCACAGGGTGGGACCCCAGCCGTGGAGTATACATGCCATTCTCAAAGGAAACAGGTGCTGGACAGCGAACAGCTGGAGGGAGAGAAGGGATGGGATATATAGGGATGGATGAATAACAACTGAGCTGGGCATCAAGTGGGTGATATTCAGCTTGGATGCATGGGACCAGCCAACTGGCTATCTATATATTAGGTTGTTGCACATAAAATTGCTGCTTTTGGCAATTGGTTGAACACTGCCATTTTCAGGCTATTAGTTCAACCTAACAGATTGATAAAAAGCCACTTCTTTCAGCTCCTTGAGGGCCATGGCCACCCCAGGACCTCCCCTGGTGTCCTCAGATGTTCCATGAATGGGTAACTAAAGCACAACAGGGGATCCAGGATCACCTAGTATCTTTTCTAAATAGTCATTACTGTGCAGTAAACTGTTTTTAAAAAATATCCCTGGCTTTAGCATCTCACAATATCCCTCAAAGCCTGCCTCCACTGTCTTGCTATGGAGAAGGTGATATTTTCCCACTATTTTCAAAGCCCTATGAAAAAGCAGCTTTGCCATCCCACCCAGACCATCCAGTCATGTTAAGTCCCACCCTGAGCAACTCTTAAATAGCAGTTCTGAGGTGGCTGCTGGCAAGGTGCCCTGAGCAAGACCCTTCGAGAGCCTTACGTTTGCAGACTGCCTTTGTCAACCGGGTGGATCTTAGGGTCTGCCACTTTCCGTTGCTCAAGCACAGCCGAGATGCTGGGGATGGATAATGACCCAGGGGACAAGAGTAGATGAGGACACTCCCAGGGGCCCAGCCGTGGCTGAGGGTGAAATTGCCACCTGAGATTTTCACGTTCTGAGGGCAGGAGGGAGCAGCTGCAGCCAAGCCTGTGGGCATGGGGACACAACACAGAAATGGAGAAAAGAAGGAAGGCACAGATGAGAAGAGGAAAGCACAAGAGACTCTCTGTTTTACCCATGGAAACTCAACCTGGGTAGCACCAACCTCACCCACAGTACCCCCACATCCTCCCACCTTTGCTCCTACCTGGGTACAGGGACAGCAGGCAAAGAAGAGCCATTAGTGGGTCCATGGTATCCACCTTAAGGGCAGGGAGAGGCAGAGAGTAGGAAGAGGGAAAAGGTCATCTGACTTCCCGAAAACCAGAGCTGGCTCAGCAGCTACTTCATTTGCTGCCAGAGATGGAAAACGGGAGTGGCAAAGGGGACGGGCTCTTGCTGGGGGGAAAAAAAAAACAGTCATGGATTGGGAACTGAGCTGTGAGATGGGGAGAGTGAAACCTGTGCCTTGTCTTCCTAATCCCAATATATCCATAGGGTCAATTGATCTCCACCACAGCCTTTACGTACTGCTCCCAACTTCCACCCTCCTCACACACGGACACGCACGAATGCATACACAGTCTTGCATGACTAATCTAAAGCACACAAACCCACAAACCATCCAAGATATTGCAAAACCATTTATTTAAGTAAAGTTTCAGTTTTCTTTTGGGTTTTGCCAAGTGGGTTTTACTTCAGAGAGCCTGGGATAGTATTGTTTTCTGAAACATAGAGCTCCAAGAGATTGAGACTAATTTTCTTAGAACTTCTTGATACACAGGTGTAGTCATAATCTTTTTCTTTTCTGAAGCACTTCCCCAGAGAGAATGTAGGGATTAAAATGAAATCAATGCTTAGTCTTGGAAACTGGAAAAATATTTAGAACATTTTACAGAAAGTCCAGTAGATAAAATCCCCAACTTATAAAACACATAAACTAGGGATTGGTTATGTGAAGGAATAAAAGTATTTTGGGGTTTTGATGTTCCTTTAAATTACAACCTGCATTTGTATGAAATGCAGGAAGCAAAGAAACTCTGAGCTGGTGTGTTAGCCTCCCCATCTCACAGAAGTCTCTTTAATACTTTGTCAAACAATCTGAGATGTAAATAAATAAGATCAATCGAAAATGAAGATGAAACATCTCTCAAGTGATTCATGAAGTTTGTGAAAATTCTTTTGATTTACAAATAACTCCTCAGAAACATGTATACACAAAATAGGGGGTCTCCCCTTGGACAGGACTGAGTGAATGCAAGAAGAATGTGACACTCTTGGTTTGGGGAGTCCCAAAGCTGCTGCTGTGGCAGAGCTGCTGATTCCTCCCCTGAACCCAGTACCTCTTCTCCCATTAAGAGATGTTTAGCAGGCCACATAGTCATCCAGCTAAAAACTACATTTCCCAGCTTCCTTTGTAGCTGGTGACCAAGTGACATGGTTCTGGTCAATAAGATGTAAGTAGAACTGATGTGTATAACTTTCAAGTTATGTCGCTAAAATAAAGGAGGAGTATGCCCTCCCCCTCCTATGGACTGTATTATAAATCTGATGGTGATTCAAGAGCAATATCCTGGGATGACAGAGCAAACAGACAGTGGAAGCTAGGTCCCTGACACTATGTTGGTGTAATACCAGCGCTGTTCAGCTACTTCAGTTGTTACAAGAGAAATAAACTACTTTAAAGGTGATGGGCATTAGAGATATTCACAAATATTCTGGCCATTCAGTCATACAGTGGCCATTCAGTCACACACTGAACTTCCTTACCCACTTGCTTTGGCCATTGAAACATGGATATGAGTGACATGTATCACTTCTAGGTTGCAGCTTTATGAGGCAATGCAGGAATTTATGTATGGCCATGTTTGAGATGGTGGCTGTTCCAACATCTCAGATCCCTGGGTGACATAAAAAACAGAACCCCTGCTGACCCTCAGCAGATATGTAATGTGAGCAAAAAAATAAACCTTTGTTGTAATCCACGGCATTTACCACTGCCAAAGGAAGAAAATACCACTCAACATTTAGGGGCTTAAGAAAATGACTTATTCTTTCTCGTGATTTTGTGGGTTGACCAGGTGGTTCTTCTGTTGGCCTTGCCCAGGTTCACTCATGCAGCTGCAGTCACCTGAGGGCTCAGTTTAGTGATGTGATGACGTGCTACTGAAAGGGTCACAAAGATGTAGTAATGGGTTAAGGTTAAGAGCCTACGTGCTAATCGCCATGTCTCGCTTCTGGACACCTGCTTGCTTGAAAAGTTATTGTTTGACTATTACTCCTGGAAACCTAACAGTTGCCCATGGGAACCTAACAGTTACCCATGGGAACCTAACATTTTAACAGTAC